>VMOF01000320.1:19842523-19864567 GCA_011764245.1 Trialeurodes vaporariorum
TCCACCCCCCCAAATTTTTAAAAAAATTTTAGGGTTTTTTTTTGGAATAGCGACCACTATTATGAACCAAATGTTTTAAAAACTTGGTATCCTAAAGTAATTTTACGTGTAGAATCCATTATGACCTCGAAAAATTCAGAAATTGGTTCTAATTGTACTTTTCACGCAATATTGTACCTTTAACGGCACGAATTTTATGTTACGGATTGAAATTTTGAAGAATAATTACCAAAATCAGATGCGGAAAACCTTAGAAAGATTTTTGGTACTCCTTGTTTCTTTCGATACGACGCATTTTAAGCGAGATAATCGCTGCACAGTGTGGAAAAGTCAGCGTTTTTACCATAGCGGCCGGCCCGTAGAAGCAGCGGAGAGGCGGGTTGCATACTCACTGCCGTTTTTCATGGTAAAAGCGCTGACTTTTCCACACTGTGCAGCGATTATCTCGCTTAAAACGCGTCGTATCGAAAGAAACAGGAGTACCAAAAATCTTTCTAAGGGTTTTCCGCATCTGATTTCGGTAATTATTCTTCAAAATTTTAATCCGTAACATAAAATTCGTGCCGTTAAAGGTACAATATTGCGTGAAAAGTACAATTAGAATCAATTTCTGAATTTTTCGAGGTCAGTAATGGATTCTACACGTAAAATTACCTCAGGACACCAAGTTTTAGGACATTTGGTTCATAATAGTGGTCGCTATTCCAAAAAAACCGTAAATTTTTTAAAACTTTGAGGGGCTGTATCTCAAAAGGGGGGCATTTTCGGACACATGTTTATAGGGAAGAAAGGTCTTATTTTGACCTGTAGAATCCGCCCCTGAAATATTCGGGAACAGTTTTTCAACACCCTGTATTTCCCGAGTCGCTCCTTAAGGAAAACTCGATCGACCAAAAGTGAAGCGTCCAATGGATCTGCGGTTTTTCGCAATCGATAGTGCATACTGAGATGTGTCTTTTCTGTGATTTTGAGAGCGATCGGTGCAGAACTCGATCCCACAGAGAAAACGCGTCATCGGATATGCTTGTTTTTTTTTTTTTTTTTTTTTTTTATGTTAATAAAATGAGTAGAAACTGAAACAGACTTTTATCAACAGTGCAAAATTGTGATGGGGTTGGGAGACGTTTCTCACACCCTGTATGTAAGTGCACTTGAAGTTTATCCTCTGTTTATTACGCACTTGTTAAATAATGTGTATCCGCGGTGTGTTGCTTGTAATACACTCTCGTTACATCCTCACTTTGTAATACACTTGAAGTATATCCCCTGTTTGTATCACACACTTTTTATATCCTCGGTTTGAATAAAAAAATCGTTACATCCTCGGAAGGCCTGTTAGGACCGTTATGTTCAAACGTTATACACACGTCTTCCTTTAATGATTTCGATCGCCAAATCTTTACCAGTTACTATACTTTCAACAGACTTACGTCCTATTGACGATAGAAGCGAATCAAAGCGCATCCTCGGTTTGGAGGTTAGTACTCGCAGCCTCGGTTTGTACCAAATGTGCGTATGTGTGTGTGTGTGTGTGTGTGTGTGTGTGTGTGTGTGTGTGTGTGAACTCATTAACTCAAACTGCTCCCCTCCCCTCCATTCCTTGGGTGTTTTCGCGATCCTAAGCTAGCCTTAAGGTTGTTATTAGTAATATTTACAATCCCACAAAGTATTATTGATTCATCCAAAAATATTAGCATGAATAAAACCACCTATTCAGAGGGGTGAAAACACAAACAGCTCGATTAAAGTCCCCCCCCCTTCCCATTTTGGGCTCATCAGGTGATTTTCCAACATTCCACTTTTCCCTCTCCTATTATTTTCGGCCACGCCCAGTCTGGTTCGGTCCGTTTCAGCCCTTGGTAAAATTTTGGCAGAGCCCGGATGCGGACCGAAGAACCTAAATACAAGGGTAAGCGTCTCGAATTGCCAGTGCAGTCTCGACTTCGGTGGAGTCTGCACGCTCTCATTTTTTCTTCCTTTCTCGTCTCTTTTTAAGTTCCTTTAATTCGATGTTTAGTGTTTTCGCGTTTTAGTGTTTTTTCAAGTGCTTACTTTAAACCATTAAAAGTTTTACTTTAATTCAATCCGTAGAAGAATTATAACTCCCCGCCAGATATCGGAAGCTTTCGAAAGATAAGTCTTAGCGCTTATTTCTAGAAACGCGCAAATAAGAAAATTTCTGGACTAGGCTAACGATAGTCTCGCGCCGAGTTATCATTTTTATACGGTGTTTTTTATTTTGATCCAATCCGGGTCCATTAAAATTAAATTATTTTTCAAAAAAATTTAATTATTCCAAGTGATGCATATTAAAGACCTGTTCTTGACTTTACCGGGTTCGAAGCTGTTCATCGAGTTAACCTTTGTAGCAGCTGAATTTGGACCTTGTCTAATTCGCCTCAGTGGAACCAGATACGCGTATGATGTAAGATATGTTACATTTTGAACAAATGTACAATATACGAGTCATGCGAGTATTCTTAGGTATCACGACTATATCAGCTTGGGGTCAGATTATTCCTTCCGTGTGCCCAAAGCTGAAAAAAAAAGCGGGGGGTGGGGATGTTCCGTCCGTGTGTCCACGCTCAAAAAGCAGCCGGGGTCGGAAATACTCTGTAAATATGCCCTACCTGATGAAAAGGCTCCAATTGCTAACTTTGTGACCTTTTTTCGCCCCAAAGGGAATTTCACGTCGGACTCATCGATACGCAACTTGGGTTTTTATCGCTTTTTTAAATCGCCATTTTTAATAAATTTTACCATGAAACAGAGCTCGACGCTTTGCGATCTTCCGATGGCACGATCTAAAACTTTCGCAAGAATTTTGATACGCGTATTGGATTCGTGCTTTTCAGACGTATGTCGGTTGGCCTCGCGAAGTTGTGTATGTGGACGACTGTGGATAGTGGCGCGAGAATGCTCGGTTGCTATCTAACGGTCCACCATGAACATCGCAAGGGGGTTGATCGAGATACGCCTGCTTGTACCGACTTGTCGATATGCTCGCGAAAGTCGACCAATATCTATATCATAGTCACATTCGCCCTCATGAGAAATCAGGGGTTTGTCAATGGTGCGCTTGCAAAACGATATCATTTTCTTGCCAAGTTCGGTAGTGACCAGCGATCGGAACATCACATACGTCTTTCTGGGCGTCTCGATCATGATAACATCGATTGATAGGCACCAATTTTTGTTTTTTTTTTTTTTTTTTTTTATTTTTTTTTTTTTTTTTTTTAATTTTTTTATTTTTTATTTTTTTTTTTTTTTTTCAAAATTTGCGGCTCAAGATCCACCCTCCCCGAACTCCTCCAAATTCCAGCTTCGCTCGCAATCCGCGTCTCCCTCCGCACTTCCCTAGATCGCGTTTCGGACCGCGCTCCGATGCGGACCCGGGTTCCGTAAGTGAGTATAGAAGTCTAAGTATGGGAGGGTTTTTTTTTCCCCATTTCAATTTTCCCCTTTGCTTAACAACAAAAAAAAGGGACTCTGGTGCAGCAACCTCCACGTGGTGAGTCCTGGGTAGATTGAGGGTGAGAAAACTAGATGGTAAATTCTACCACTATAACTCGCCTTAATCGAGCTAAGAGCTGCACAAATTTCACGCTTTTGCAATGTTTTATTAATTTAATGGGAAAGGGCCCCCTTATGGCATTTTTCAATAACCTTTGGATAAAAAAAATTTTCGTTTATCAAATGTTTTAGGTAAAGTGTACCTAGTAAGTCCGTTAAATTGGGTGCATTTGGAGACTCGGTGTTGCTATAGTATAGCCACAGTTACATTCTCCGTTTTTAAAAGCTATCCATGAGTAGCCTTCCTGAAACTATGACTTAGAGGAGTTTGAACTATGGTTACCATACCTATCAACGGCCAAGTCTCACAGTGCTAGACCAGTAACGTCACTCAAAACAGTCTTAACTATCGGTTTAACGTAGAAGAAAAAATTAGCCGGCTGGCTGTTTAATGCAACACGGAACACACCTTTTACGTGTGTTTAATGATCCAACGTCCATTCTAGATAGCATAGCCTTAAAACCTGGCCAAAGTATGCAACGCGCAACACACGTAATAAGCGTGTTAAGGTGATTCCAGAAAAAAAAAAACTTTTCCAGGTTTCAATCCGATGAATAGCTCCACAACTCATAGTCGCTTTTTGGGGAAAAATCGTGTTTTTGGCATTTTAAATTGAAACCAAAAAAAAAACGCAAAATCCAAAAACGTCAGCACCCGCACAATTTTTGTGTGGATTTTTTGAGCCAAAAAGGAGCAAACTTGGTTTAGAATTAAAGCAGTAAATTATTAAATTCAAGCTCAGAGAGTGAGTGCGAGAGATAATATGTCTATCTGCCTCACTCGCAATCATTGAGGCTAGTGGGAGTTTTCGTATTTTATACAGTTTCCGACTTCATTTTCGTGATTTTCAGCTTAAAACTCTCGGGATATCTACCTGAAGTATACTCGCAGGTGCTGACGTTCCTCAAATGTGTGCTTATAGCGTGGATGCGTCAATTTCAGCCGCAAACTGATTACTTTTTTAGCAGCGCGATGTGGTGTCCACAGTTCGAACTAGTGAACCCTGGAATCATCTTAAATGATATACTGTGCATTGCGTACTGCATACCCTGACGAGAAAATACAACAGGCAACACAGGTAATAAGTGGGTTGAATGATATACTGTGCCATGTGTATTGCATACCCTGGCCAGAAAATACAACCGGCAAGACAGGTAATAAGTGGGTTGAATGATAAACTGTGCCACGTGAATTGCATACCCTGGCCAGAAAAAACAATAGACAACACAGGTGATAAGTGGGTTGAATGATATACTGTGCCATGTGTATTGCATACCCTGGCCAGAAAATACAACCGGCAAGACAGGTAATAAGTGGGTTGAATGATAAACTGTGCATTGCGTATTGCATACCCTGACCAGAAAATACAACAGGCAACACAGGTAATAAGTGGGTTGAATGATATACTGTGCAATGCGTATTGCATACCCTGGCCAGAAAAAACAACCGGCAAGACAGGTAATAAGTGGGTTGAATGATATACTGTGCAATGCGTATTGCATACCCTGGCCAGAAAATACAACCGGCAAGACAGGTAATAAGTGGGTTGAATGATATACTGTGCAATGTGTATTGCATACCCTGGCCAGAAAATACAACCGGCAAGACAGGTAATAAGTGGGTTGAATGATATACTGTGCAATACGTATTGCATACCCTGGCCAGAAAAAACAACCGGCAAGACAGGTAATAAGTGGGTTGAATGATATACTGTGCCACGCGAATTGCATACCCTGGCCAGAAAATACAACCGGCAAGACAGGTAATAAGTGGGTTGAATGATATACTGTGCAATGCGTATTGCATACCCTGGCCAGAAAATACAACCGGCAAGACAGGTAAGAAGTGGGTTGAATGATATACTGTGCCACGTGAATTGCATACCCTGGCCAGAAAATACAACCGGCAAGACAGGTAATAAGTGGGTTGAATGATATACTGTGCAATGCGTATTGCATACCCTGGCCAGAAAATACAACCGGCAAGACAGGTAATAAGTGGGTTGAATGATATACTGTGCAATGCGTATTGCATACCCTGGCCAGAAAATACAACCGGCAAGACAGGTAATAAGTGGGTTGAATGATATACTGTGCCACGTGAATTGCATACCCTGGCCAGAAAATACAACCGGCAAGACAGGTAATAAGTGGGTTGAATGATATACTGTGCAATGCGTATTGCATACCCTGGCCAGAAAAAACAACCGGCAAGACAGGTAATAAGTGGGTTGAATGATATACTGTGCAATGCGTATTGCATACCCTGGCCAGAAAATACAACCGGCAAGACAGGTAATAAGTGGGTTGAATGATATACTGTGCAATGCGTATTGCATACCCTGGCCAGAAAATACAACCGGCAAGACAGGTAATAAGTGGGTTGAATGATATACTGTGCAATGTGTATTGCATACCCTGGCCAGAAAATACACCGGCAAGACAGGTAATAAGTGGGTTGAATGATATACTGTGCAATACGTATTGCATACCCTGGCCAGAAAATACAACCGGCAAGACAGGTAATAAGTGGGTTGAATGATATACTGTGCCACGCGAATTGCATACCCTGGCCAGAAAATACAACCGGCAAGACAGGTAATAAGTGGGTTGAATGATATACTGTGCAATGCGTATTGCATACCCTGGCCAGAAAATACAACCGGCAAGAAGGTAAGAAGTGGGTTGAATGATATACTGTGCCACGTGAATTGCATACCCTGGCCAGAAAATACAACCGGCAAGACAGGTAATAAGTGGGTTGAATGATATACTGTGCAATGCGTATTGCATACCCTGGCCAGAAAATACAACCGGCAAGACAGGTAATAAGTGGGTTGAATGATATACTGTGCAATGCGTATTGCATACCCTGGCCAGAAAATACAACCGGCAAGACAGGTAATAAGTGGGTTGAATGATATACTGTGCCACGTGAATTGCATACCCTGGCCAGAAAATACAACCGGCAAGACAGGTAATAAGTGGGTTGAATGATATACTGTGCAATGCGTATTGCATACCCTGGCCAGAAAATACAACCGGCAAGACAGGTAATAAGTGGGTTGAATGATATACTGTGCAATGCGTATTGCATACCCTGGCCAGAAAATACAACCGGCAAGACAGGTAATAAGTGGGTTGAATGATATACTGTGCCACGTGAATTGCATACCCTGGCCAGAAAAAACAACCGGCAAGACAGGTAATAAGTGGGGTTTAATGAAAATTGTGCAATGCTTATTGCATACCCTGGCCAGAAAATACAACCTGCAAGACAGGTAATAAGTGGGTTGAATGATATACTGTGCCACGTGAATTGCATACCCTGGCCAGAAAATACAACCGGCAAGACAGGTAATAAGTGGGTTGAATGATATACTGTGCAATGCGTATTGCATACCCTGGCCAGAAAATACAACCGGCAAGACAGGTAATAAGTGGGTTGAATGATATACTGTGCAATGCGTATTGCATACCCTGGCCAGAAAATACAACCGGCAAGACAGGTAATAAGTGGGTTGAATGATATACTGTGCCACGTGAATTGCATACCCTGGCCAGAAAATACAACCGGCAAGACAGGTAATAAGTGGGTTGAATGATATACTGTGCAATGCGTATTGCATACCCTGGCCAGAAAATACAACCGGCAAGACAGGTAATAAGTGGGTTGAATGATATACTGTTGTGATACATGATTTTAGAGATTTTGGAAATACATGTAAATTCATAAGTTAAGTGGAGACGGAGGTTCGTCGGGTCAATTGGTGCGTTTATCGCACGCTAACAGCGAGAGCGCGGCGCGGAGTCAGCGTCTATACTCATAGAGGCAGCGTTGCCGAAACGAAAGGCTGAGCTTACAAGAGCGAATGTTGGGTTGTGAGTAAGCTCCGCGCAATACAGAAATCCCGCAACGCTGCAAAGAGCTGATTTCGCGTCAAGTTCAAGCCTCAGCGTAGCGACCGTGCCGGTTGCCCCGGCGAACACCCGACTCCAGAAAATGCAGTTTTCAGCATTTTTGGGCCAGGGCTGGTGACTTGGAATAGAGTGGAACTGAGCTCGTTGAAAATGAACAGAGTTCGCTTTCCAACTCGCGACCAGGAAGGTTGACTTTCCCACCTAGCGTCCGGCCTTCGGCCGTGGCGGGTCCCCAGCCCCCCTTCAATCACTAAGAAATCGGATTGTGTGTGTTCCTGATTTCACATCGTGTTTTTTATGTGTGTGTGTTGTGTCTTGTGTTTTAGGTTTTCGGTTTTCACTTTGTTTATTATTTTTTATATTATTTTTGTTTCCGTTCATTTAAATCAATCCATTATAATCAATTCTATTTTCGGCCATCGTCCATTTAATCCAATTTGATTTAATACAATTTATTATCTTTCGGCCAAATCTTGTCTCGTTCTTACCATTGTCCAAACCCCTCTTAGGTCCTCCTTCCCCCCCATGTCCGGCGGTTGCGCGTGCGTAAGGTTTCAGGGTTAGGGGAATCTTCGTACCAGGACCGATAAGTACACTTCTAAATTATTACCTACTAATTCATTTCTTTCTTCCAGGACTTTTCCGAGCCTTAAGTTCCCCCTACTCGTTAGCCAAGCGAGGACTTAAACCCCATTTCACCCCCCGTGTAACGATAATTATACGAGTGACTCGCCCACCAAGCGAGGCACCAACATGGTTAAAACGTTACGCAAATTTACGTATACATACGTAAATTTGCGTCACAACACTGGTGGAGGCGCCGTGTAACGTCCGTTACCTATTTTGGGGGCACTTAAGTGTACATTCGGAAGCATTTTTTTTTTTTGGGGGAGATTTAATCAGGCGATTCTGTCCTCCTTCAGAGGCATAATAGTTTTCAGCACGTGCAACGTTGAAATCAATAATTTTTTTTTGATACCAACCGAAATCGAACGGCATTGAAGATATTTTTTTTTTTTTTTTTTCCTTTTTCTCTTTCTCTCTTCGACTCACTCTGTGCGCCTCCGGTAGGCAAAAATAATTTTAAAAAATACAACGTTGAAAAATAGGAACTCCTTTCCTATTGATATTTTTTTTGATATTTTTTTTTTCTGATTGATATTTCCATTTTTTTTTTTCTCCTCTAATTTTGCACTCACTCCGGCGCCTCCGGTAGAGACATAATAATTTTAAAAGCACAACGTTGAAAATTAACTCCTTCCGTTAACATACGAAACTGAACAGCATTGAAGCAATTTTTTTTCTCGATTCCCTCTGCGCGCCTCCGGCAGAGACAACAAAAAAAAATAACCAAAAAGAAAAAAAAAAAAAAATAATAATTTTAAACAAAGTATAACGTTCAACAACAGTAACTCCTTTTGATAACATACAGCATCGAACGGCACTGAAGCTAATTTATTTTTTGTTTTCTCTTTTCGACTCCCTCTGAGCGCCTCCGGCGGAGACAAAATAATTTTAAAACAGTACAACGTTGAAAAGCAGTAGCTCCTTTTGATAAAATACGAAATTAAACAGCATTGAAGCTATTTTTTTTTATCTTCGATTCCCTCGGCACGCCTCCAGCAAAGGCACGCTAACTTTCACCAGGAAACAGAAGTATAACGTTGAACAACAGTAGCTTCTTTTGCTCCCATCAGTTCTGAGTTTTTTTTTTATTTTCAGAACTAACTGCACAGTTATTAATCTCCTTATACAAAGATTGCAGCCTAGCTATAATGAAGAGAATTAAAATTCATTTTGCAGTACATAAAATTCTCTCTCCACACAATGCACAGATTCTTCACAGATGTCACAGATGTCTTGCACAGAAAATTTCAAATTCTTTATCTTACCCCAGTATTTTTTCTTTTTGGTTTGTTGGTTTGCGTTGTCACCTCCCGTTGCGATACATTTTGCTGCACGCGGTTTCAATGCAGGTTCACATTCACACCTGGGTATCATTTTTATTTCATGTTTGTTGCTCCGGATTTCTTTTTTTTTCTCTCTCAGCCGTTGGCTTCTTTTTCTTTTCAAAGGTTTTAATTGTGTTCATGTTTATTGCTCCGGATTTCTTTTTTTTTTTCTCTCTCAGCCGTTGGCTTCTTTTTCTTTTCACAGGTTTTAATTGTGTTCATGTTTATTGCTCCGGATTTCTTTTTTTTTCTCTCTCAGCCGTTGGCTTCTTTTTCTTTTCAAAGGTTTTAATTGTGTTCATAACAAAGAGATATGCCTCTTGCCCTTGAATGGGGAGAATCCATGAAGCACACTTCCACATAGGCTATCTGAGCGCAAAGTGATATGACAATTCTTAGGACTCTGAAAATTTTTTTTTAACATACCAGATGCTCCGAGCATATTTCTAAAACCAATTTGATCTCCATTCATCCTTTTCTTATGAAGGAGGAATAGCAAATATTTCGTTACTGAGTGATAGTAAACATAACATAGTACTATGCGACATTTAAATGCAAAACGGAAAAAGGTGTAAGTCACAGAGGACAACAGAATGGATCGACTAATCTCGCAGACGTAAAGCCGAAAAACCGAAAAGCAATTAAAATTCAAATGTGGAAAAGTATGTTCACTTTTATGGTTTACCAACGTTTAAACTGAAAACACTCTTAAAGCAAATTAATCTAAATTCGGTTTGGGGGCCGATCGGATCTTTGGCTCAGTGATGATCTGGGGAATTCCACCAGAGGACACAAATAGTCAAACAGCTTCGGTGGAACCGAGACTTCACGCATTTAATTCTTTTAAATGCGTAGAGGATGGGTCCCATCCAGCTTAGACCAATTTCCGGTTCTCGGGAGGAAATCTCCGGAACGGCGCTGAGCATCAGACCTTTCGGCCACCCAAATCGAACAGCTGTAAAGCACTTATGCTCAAAAGCAACTTTCAGCGCTCCCGAAAAGGGCGAGGAATATGTTTCTGAGACATTAGTGAGCTTTTTCATTTATCCACCTAAGTGAAGGGCACCGTTAATGAAAGATAATTTTGAAGGTACAATGAGCTCAGATACTTTCAAAATGCTTTCTCACCGTTATTTTGCGTTCAGATAGTCCTACACCTCCTCTTAACATTTTTCTTTTCACTCTCATTTCCATTCTCTTTTTTTTTGTTATCTCTCCCTCTCCCGTCGATTGTGCCGCAGCGCAAAGGTTACGATTATCGCTCGAGATAACTGTAGAACTTAACACTCTTCATTGCACCGATGTGAAGATAAGGCAACCAAGAAAACAGAAATAGTTTTTCCCTTCCATTTTATTGCCATTTTTTTTTTTCCTTTTCGATAAAGGTCGAAATTATTTCAAATATCAGGTGGGTCCAACTTGCCGATTTTTTTTCTCTCTTTTCCTTTTTCGGCGCGATTGCGGTCCTGCACAAGAGCCATCTGCATCAAATACTGGTCCCTGTTCTTGGCGAACGTGCGAGGACGTGATCGCCCGAAAACGCCAAAGAAAAAAAAAAAAAAAAAAAAAAAAAAAAAAAAAAAAAAAAAAAAAAAAAAAATCCAACCAAAAAGAGAAAAGGAAAAATTTACAGTTATTAAAAAAAAAAAGGCGGAGAGCGAATAGGGCAAAATACAGTGAGAGAACAGTATTGGCGGACTTGAATATTAGTGAATATTATTCGAATACTTGCATATTATTGAAAGACTATGGTTGGGGTATTCAGACTGGGAGAAGAAGGAAAAGGAAAAAAAAAAAAAAAAAAAATCCACCTTTTCAGGTGTTTGTCACCCATTCTCGGCCCTCGGCTAGCAATATGCGTACTTTTTCGAAAAATCAAGGAGACTTGTTAGTGGAGATTTAAAAAATTTTACGGACTTTTTTTGCGTTTTTGGTTCGGCTTAATAGGCTAAAAAAGTTTTTCCTTTCTTTTTTTTTGGCATTTTTTTTTTCTTCCTCTCTCTTTCCCCTTTCGGCGCGATTGCGGTCCTGTACAAACGCCATCCGTATCAATTACTGGTCCCTGTTCTGGGCAAACGTGCGTGGACGTGATCGCCCGAAAAAGATTTTTTTTTCCTCGTTTACAGTACTATATTTATAAGTGTATTGGCTTCGGTGAGCCTTCAATAATCTATATGTCACCTTCCTCATTGTCTACGCGATACCAACATAATTTTTCTGTTTACAATACAAACTTCATAAGTGTAGGGGCTTCAGTGAACATTCAAAGATCTAAATTTCACCATCATCACTGCCCACGCGATAACAAAAGTTTTTTTTTCTTCCTCCTTCTGGTTGAAAAAAAAAATCCTAAGGTGACCCTTCAATGATTTCAAGGTCACAGTCCTCGTCATCCCCGCATATAAATACTCATTACCGTTGATCGCTATATCGATCATGGATTTCAGAGGAAGAAAGAAAAGTGGCTAGAAAATTTACTGATTTTTAGCCGTATAACTTGCTTAGCCATTTCATTTTATCCATTCCTTGTTACCTACAAACCTTGCGATACATCGCAGCTGGGCGGTGGCGGGATCGACGGAGGGAGGGGGAGAGCAGAGAAGGGGGGGAAATGAGAGATATACACACAAACACACACAGCACACATTTTTTTTTAACATTCATCATGTTTCTTTGCAATTTTCTTTATTATTTCTTTGAATTGCGCCTTTAGTTCATAAGTAACAGTAACGTATTTTTAAGTTCATAATCTATACATCGAATAATAAAATTCAAACCATGGGATCGGCTCCGGAATACCGCGGAACGGGGTAACCACAGGAATACCGTCGGTACCGACTTCCACTGACATAAAGTTACTTGTCAACAAGTACGGTTGAGACATAGTTATTTCATCTCTAATTCCCGTTTGCATTCCTTCCCTGTCGTACACTTACGTAAAGCACATGTAAATGTACGAAGCTTTTCTACAGAAAGTTCGGTAGGAACGTTTTTCCATCCTTTTTGTCAACCACGATTGCTCGAGACAGAATGGGGGATGGAGGGGGAGACATCGGGGGTGGAAGGAGGAGGGGGGGACAAGGACAACATATGGTCGTTTTTTTTTTCGCTCTTTCTCCTTCGCTCTATCCCCGTCTCACTCCCCCTCTCGCCCCCAATACCTCGGGACACTAATTATAATATTGAGGTGTATAATGTTCCCCACGTTGATGCCTTTTTCCTCTGAAACTGCCCCCATTTTAATCTTCAAGTTACGACTTGTGGATTAAGAATCACTCAAGATTACAAGGCATTTGCATGGGGCGCTTTCTACACTAACAATAAAGAACAATTTTTTATTATTTTTATCCTTTTTACTTTCCGAAACATTCACAAATAAGCAACGTCCACATTTAACTACTTTTATCCACACAAACTACCCCCAAGCCATCTAACTAGGGGTAATTTGTGAAAGATTTTCAACAAATCCTCGCTACAGGCCTTTCCCCCCATCTTAAGGGGCGCATGCGTCTAATCGCTGGTTTCCTACTTTAAGGGTTTAATAACCAACAATAATTTTAATTCCTTCGCTGGTTTCCTATTGCCCTTCTACGGCAAATACTTTTTCTTTTTTTTTTTATTGCATTTCTTCTTTTCACTTTCAATTACTTGCACATCATTTCATAAGTTTATCGTTGATCATGGAAATAGAACCGGCAATACGGCCATTGAAAATGCGCCGTAGCTCCGTTTACAATGCGCAGCGTGATTTTCATGCTGAAGTCAGCGAAACGGGTCGCACACTGTAAACGCTGCGCACTTGAAACCTCCGGTTTCACGCGCCTCGTGAGACTTTATCTTCTGCTAAGGCGCCTTCTTGTCGGTTTTGCTACGCAATTGCCGACAACGACCGGCGAAATAGAAATTCTAGGTAAAACGGACAACAACCGGTATTCGAAAAGCACTACTCAGCGAAATAGTGTCACGCAGGAAACAGGCGAAGTAATAAAACGCTTTCAGCTTTTCCAAGTCCCACGATGGCCATGCCATAAAGTGAACACCTGCAGAAATTTGATTTCTCCCGTTCCTCACCCCCGACACCCTTTTCCTCCGAGCCGTGCTAGCGGTCTCTAAGTATTTCTCGGGAAGATGGAAAAGGGACGAAAGGGGAGAGGACGGGTAACTGTCTATGGTTCATCGACAGCTACCTGGATAATTACAAGTCTTGCATTTTTTTTTTTCTTTTCTTTCTCTCTCTCGTCTTTCACTCTTTTTCTTTCTCTCTCGAGAAATGAGCCGCACATTTCGTTTCTTAGCTCACCCCCTGCTCTCCTCTACCGGCTAAAGCGACGGATGGCAAAGACAGGACGAGGAGGAAGGGGGGGAGGGTGAGAAAATTTCCACGGATTCCAACTTGTTTTTCCAATTGTAACGAGCAACTCCGTTTGGGATAATACCCTCGTGAGGGGGGCGTCCACCAGTCCACAATGGGCAGCTATCAATTAGAAATCAATTACATAATATTAATGCGATAGTGGTTATTACCTGAATCCAAGTTTTCGGTGACTATGAAACGTTAAAAAAAACGTTCAAACGTTACACGTTTGAAGAAAGGGGGAGGAAAGGGGGGGAAGACCGTAGATCTCCTTTCTTCAAATTTCGTTATTCTAACGTTTTTTTTCTCTTATTAATTATTTTTTTAAACTCATATGAATAATTCTCCCACCCTTTACCCCTCCACCCCATGGTAGGATTAACGTCAATTTAAACCATTGTTCATTTTTCCATGGTTCATTGTTCCATTGCTTTCTTTTGTTTTTTTATGGTTCAGGGTACTAATGAGTTGAATACTTTGAACCTTCCATCCCTTTCGTCATTTAGATTTTCGTTAATCTATTTTTTTTTTGATTCAATAAAATACGAGAGAAGCACGGGGGGGGGGCATTCCTAGAAGTGAAATTAATTTTTCGGACTTACCATTTGCAGTCAGCATATTTTTTTTTTCTCTCTCCTCTCTTTTACTCCTTCTTTCGTTATTGTTGCAAACGGAAACACGACGGGAAGTATGAAGCAATTTCCTGCCTCTTTGCTGACCGCATGCTTTTCCACCTTCGGTGGGAAAACTGACCGAAAATATGAGCCAATTTCCGGCTGCTTTGCTAAGCAAAGAATTTCCCTTTCCGGTGTGAAAACAGAAGTAAATGTTAGCGCGACAAACCATCATGCTCAGTTCGACTTTCAGTCTTGTGTTAACAGTTCCTTCTTAATCACCGACGAATAACAAATTAGTAACATCGAGTACGAGACTTTCAGTTAGTTCTGTTTCTCAACTTATTTCGGTGCGCCGACATGCAGCACGGGCTCAGCCACTACAGCAAGGTACCTGAATAACTTTTATCTTATAAATAACATCTGAATATATTTTCTTTTTATCTCTCATCGCATACTACTTAACCGGATAACTTCTAAACGTCTGCATAAATATATTTAAATAAATTCTGATAATCTCCTTCAGTCGACATATCGACTTGGGGTATAACTCTCAACCTCTACATAACTTTATTATTTATCTTATTTCTCTTTAAAAAAAAAAAAAAAAAAAAAAAAAAAAAAAAGGGGAAAGGGGACAATATTCTCAGTAGGATTCAGAATAGGTGCCAATATGAAAGCTAATGGCGCAATATATTGAATTTACTAAGGAAAACCTTTGGAGTCACAGGGTGTCCTTAGCTAATCTGTTTCCACTGCTACAGCAGGCCTTTCCGGGAGTAACCTTCTCAACAACCGCTACTGGCAGCGACACCATCCTTTCTTATCTAAATCAGCTCAAGCCCACAGATCTAGTGTATTATTTACGAGAACAACTCTCTCTTGACATTCCAGAATCTGAGGCTGAGACAGTCGAAAGTAAAATCGCGATTTATCACGAGTCTGAGGAGTCAGAAAACAGGCCAACGCCATTAGATATCGATGAGTATGGTTTTATTAAAAACATAAAATTTCTTAATAGAGCTAGGTTGAGATTGTTACTGCAGGAAAGACAGGCTTGGTCGGAAACTTTAACCGTATGTAAGGCAAGAACCGTCCTGAGAACTCTTGAACATAAGAGAGCTGACGAGTTCTTTAGAAACAACAAACAAAAGTCACCAACATTACGTGAAGAGTCATCCTCTGCGACAAAGGATTCAGATCAAGATCCTTTCGCACAGGCTTTCCGGGAACTAGGGGGTAATTGTGACAACCATTCGAACCGTCAATTAGAAATTTCGGGGTGTGAAAACTCCCAAACTAGACCGGCAGCTCTCCCTAGGGAACCAAGACAAATGGATCCCCCACCGGGACCGGTACAACCGGGTCCACGCCTACAGAACCCCCTGCGCACTCCAAAATTGGAGTTCCCCACCTTTTTCGGAACTCCTCAGGAATCCCCAGAAGAATATTTAAGTGAATTTCAGGACTACGCCAGATTAGCTGGCTGGGACGATCAAACGATGCGCACATACTTCGTGATCAGTCTCAAGTCCGATGCTAAGGATTGGTTCAGGAACAACGAGAGACAATTAAACGCTTTGCAAACATGGGAGGAACTGAAAGAGAAGTTCCTTAATAATTTCAGGAGAAGATTAAATGAGCATGATATCACCGAGTTTGCGTCAAGGGTACAGCTACCTGCGGAGACGCCTGAAAAGTATATAGAGGCAAAACTAAAGCTTTGCCGAAATCTGACCAGAGAAATGACAGAAAGCGAGAAAATATATTATCTCATACAAGGTCTCTCGCCGTCCCTTAGCCATCAGGTTTTTATGCAGGATAATCCAACTATCGAAGCATTGAAACGTAACGTGCTTAAAGTACTAACCGCCCAAAAAATGGCCGAGGGCAAGGGCTTGGGCCCAGCAGCTCCCTCCACCTCGGTTAATGTGGTCAACCCGGTAGAGGTACTAGTGGTCCAGTTGGCGGATCAAGTACGTCTACTAAGTAATATGATGCACGATTCAGGCATTCTGTTCACTTGTTTCAATTGTCATAAAGAAGGTCACCGAGCGGCTTATTGTCCAGAAAAAGACCCACGGAGGTCATCTGGCAGCCGTAACCCCGGGTATTCCCGTACTCCAACTCCCACCCACTTCCAACATAATTATGAAAATAGGGATCAACATAGGAGCAGGTACGATACTCGGAACCTTGATTACCATCGCGCTCAAACACCCCCGAGGCGACCCCCGAATTTCGGCTACCCCAGCCCCCAGCGGCAGGAGTATAGCCACAACCGCCAGGAATATACTAATAGAAGATATTACAGCCCCCGGGACCAACAACAGGAAAGATATAATAACCATCAACCTAGAGGGGGGAACAGTCCAAATCAAGCTTATAACGGTAGTCCATCGCGCCATCATACCTCAGGTTATGGACAGAACCAAAGGTATGAGCAAAATGGCCGCTACACTGGGCAGCCTCCGCAAATGAGTAGAAACTCTTACTCGCCAAATAGAGGATCAGCTCCAGGGAGAGATTATGTTAACAATTTCCAATCACCTCAGAGACATTATAACCCTGGTAGTCAAGGGTCGGACAAAGGGGCGTATACCTCACAATTTCGCTCACAAAGCCCAATGCAAGGGGGGTCCCAGACAAGGTTTAACAGTAGGTCCCCAACGGGTAAACAACGCTGTCATAACTGTGATGGGTTAGGGCATTTTGCCAGAACATGTAGTCAAGCACCTAAGAGACAGGGAAACTGAGGACTGCTCAACACGCAGAGGCGAGTGTAGAGCAGGCCTCAGAGACCACGCCTCAGTCAAAAAAAATCCAGAAATCCGTAACGTTCAATGAAAATTTCGCAACCCAAGAATTCCAAGCCAATTTAACAGAAGCCAAGGAACTGGGCGCGCTGGCCGTGCTGGTGAGGAGCAGCCTAAGCCTAAAGGGTCAAATAAACGGCGTGCACGAATTTGACATTGTCCTGGACTCGGGAGCTGGAGCGTCGGTAATACACAGGAAATATGTAGAACCGAATCGCATCCAGCCCTGCGAAAGGCAGATCAGATTAGGAACGGCGGATCAAGGGCAGATAGAGATTCTGGGTGAAACGGATATCACCATATGTATGGCCGGTTTTCAGTTTGAAGAAACGGTATTAGTCGCGGGCACGCTCTCGGTGCCTCTAATATTGGGGAATGGCTTTAGCGAGAAAAATGGGGCCATCATTGATTTTCAAAAAGCCACTGTAACCCTCATCAACAACAGAGGTGACCCGATTATATTACAGGCATCGTGGGCGGCTACCCCCAAAATTAATAAGTTAAAACCTATCCAAATTGAAACAAAAACCGATCAGCCGGATGAGAATCCTTTTCTTACCATCGATGTTCATCTCATGCAAATGGAAGAGATACCCACGGTTCATTGTGTCAGTCATACAGTTCTACCTCCTCACAGTAGCACAAAAGTACATGTTAAATATAAGCACCCCCTTAAAGAAGGCTCCGAAATAGTGAAATCTCTCTTAGCGGAAAAATGCTTAATTATTCAACCCCAAACCCTCAGTCCGGGAACTGAGTACATAGAAGTCCAAAATTCGGCACCCTACACCCAAGTGTTGTATAGTAACACAAAATTGGCAGAACTCACCACCAAAAGTCCGAAGCCGATAGGGCCAGTAGTAAAAGTCCATAAAACTGTATCCCTCAGGAAATTTAACATCTCGCCCCATCTAACATTAGACGAAAGATCCCAAGTCGAATCCCTCCTGAATTCGTTTCAGGATATCTTTGCGTGGGACGATGTTCCGTTCCAAGCAGGGCAAGTAAGAATTATACCTGAGGAAATTCAAGTTGTAGATAACACCCCGGTATACACTCCTCCTTACCCTATGGGAAATAAAGAGAGGGAATACATTAATAAAGAGGTGGAATCCATGCTTGAGCAGGGAGTGATTCAGGAATCTCGGTCTAACTGGGGCAGCCCCATTGTGTTGGTCAAAAAGAAAGACGGGTCGTTTCGGATGTGTGTAGATTACAGAAAGGTCAATCAGAAAATAGTATTAAACAGATGGCCATTACCTAACATAGATAGCCTACTCACAGCTCTAAACGGCAGCCGCTATTTCACTGCCCTAGATCTCAAATCGGGATTTTGGCAAATGCCGCTGCATAAAAGTAGCCGCTATCTGACGGCTTTTTCAGTGCATGACAAACACCTAGAATACTGTGTTTACCCATTTGGGTTAAGTCCATCCCCCACAAGCTTTCAAAGATACATAGATAACATACTAGCTGGCCTAAAATTCCTAATATTGATAGTTTTCATCGACGACATTTGCATCTACTCAGGTACGTTTGAGGAACACCTCATTAGACTGAGGAGATTCTTGGAAAGAGCTAGAGAGTTCGGCATTCTTTTAGGACCCGACAAGTGCTTCTTCCTTTTCCTACAAACCAGAGTATTGGGTTTCATAGTAAGTGAAAAGGGTACTAGGCCGGATCCGGAGAAAGTTAAGGCCATCACGAACTTTCCGAGACCCAAAAAAAAGTAAGGAAGTGAGAAGCTTCTTAGGTATAGTTAACTTTTTCCGTAAATACATAAAAATGTGCGCGGACATAGCGAGGCCTCTCACGGACCTAACCAGAGAGGAAACCAAATTTAAATGGGAGAGAGAACATGAAGAGGCATTTGTCAAGCTTAAAAACATACTCAGTGAAGAGCCAATCCTACGGCATTACGACCCTAACGACCCCATTGAATTGCACTGTGACGCAAGCCAGTATGGCATCGGTGGGGTACTCCTTCAAAAGGATAAAAATAACGACCTAAAACCGGTAGCCTATGCCAGTAGGAGGCTCTCAAAGGTAGAGGAAAGGTACAGTACCACAGAAAGAGAATTACTCAGTGTAGTTTACGGTTGCGAAAAGTTTAGGCCATACATCTGGGGGCAGAACTTTGTAGTAATCAGTGATCACCAATCGTTAAAATACTACCAAAACATAAAAAACGCAACTTCTCGCCTAAATCGGTTGGCAGTCAAACTGAGCGAGTATAATTTCGAAATTAAGTATAAGTCCGGAAGGACTAACTTAGTGCCAGACGGCTTGAGTAGGTGTCCTTTGCAACCACTGAACGTGTATCAGTTAACTACTTTCCACGTTAACGACCCCCAAACGCCCCTCAACTTAGATGCTGTAAAAATTTCACAAAGAAAAGATACAGACTGCAAAAGAATTTTCGTAGCTCTTGAAGCGCCCGACATGGCAACATCGCTCGAACTAAGACGAGCCCGGAGCTTCGAAATAATAGACAACACTCTGTATAAAGTATCTAACCGGCCGGATGGATCCCTGAGGCAATTGGTGATCCCCAGGGAACTCACGCAAAAAGTGATAGCCTCGGTACACGATGATCTCATCTCCAACGCCCACTTAGGCGCATTCAAAACCTTAGCAAAACTAAAACAGCGTTTTTATTGGATTAACATGGACAGGGAAATCGCACAATACGTGAGAAAATGTCCAACTTGCCAATTTGCAAAGCCTAAGTCGGGAAAAAAAGAGGGGACCATCGTGTCGCAGAAGGTAACGGCAATTCCTTTTCAAAAAATCTGCTTAGATTTTTGCGGTCCTTTCCCGCGCAGTCTAAAAGGAAATGTGCACATTATAGCAGCCATTGACTACTTCACAAAATTTGCAGTTGCAAGGGCAGTCAAAAAGGCAGACGCTAACACCACGGCCAAATTCTTGTATGACCTCATTTGCACCTTCTCAGTACCACAAGAGTTGGTATCCGACAGAGGAAAGCATTTTCTGAACGCCACGGTGGCAGAATTGCTGACTCAAATGGGAGTCACACACAGACAGAGCTGCGCATACACACCAAGAACCCAAGGATTGATAGAGAAGTTAAACTCAACAATAGGGAAAATCCTACGCTCATACGTGTCTTCAAACCAAAAAGACTGGTGCGAGTACGTAAATGCGGCCGTCGCTGCTTACAATTTCAGTAAACACGCGACCACAAAAACCTCCCCATACTCCCTCTTGTTCGGTACTCACCCGCGATTCCCGATCGACACCGCATTAACGCCACCCTGTGTGGATGTAACTAATGACGAAAGAGTGAAAAAGCTGCAGGCAGCAAGAAATGAAGCACTTAAAATTATAAGTGACGAACAAAAAAAACAAGAAGCGCGGGTGAACGAACGTAGGAAGCAGGTAGAATTTCAAATAGGAGACAAAGTGCTAGTAGAGATTTGCGATCGAAAGGAGGGAGTTAATCAGAAACTAAGACCCCGGTTCAAAGGACCGTTTCAAATAGTAGGAAAATGCGGGGAATCAATATATGAGTTAGAAAAGGGCACTAAGTCAAAGCCAAATGTGGAAAAATTTCATGTAGAGAGACTAAAAGCATACGCCGAGTAAGTGCGGAGAAAAAGAGAAAAAAAAAAAAAAAAAAAAAAAAAAAAAAAAAAAAAAAAAAAAAAAAAAAAAAAAAACGAATTTTGAATTTTCTTTTTTTTTTTTCTCTTCTCTCTTTCTCTCTGCACTTTATCGCCGCCATTATCTGATATTGCGGATTCAAAAATCCAAATCCAACATCCTACCATGTAACGTAACTCAAAAACCCATTGTTTCACTCTTACAGACGGCCCTGTTACTACTATCATGCACCCTACTTCCCCTATGCCTTGCGTCACCCGATGCCAGCACAGAACCAAAAGTCATACCTGTTCAAGCAGGAGTTATCTTCGAAAACTGTCCACCCATCCTGATTTCCACTCATTCATGGGAAGTTAAGCTAGTATTTAACCTGTCCGACATACAAAGTGAGCTGAACGAGTTACAGGTAGATATTGCAGATCTAAACACATTAGTCACTATGGGAACCACAAAAAACGCAACCCAATCCATGTATCAAGCCATGAAAGTAATTAACGAATCGTTCAACCAACTAGATACCGAATTTCAAAATTTTCAGAGAGCTAACTCGCATACAAGAATGAAAAGGTACTGGTTCGAAACAGGAGGTGCTCTACTGAAGACGGTATTTGGCACTTTGGATAATAAGGATAGGAATGATTTACGAAAAAATATAAACTTGCTTAAAAACAGTGACCTTTCGATACACGTCGACTTAACGTCGCAAGCACTGCAAATAAATAACATGCAGGCATCAATAGTTAACAATACCAAATTTATTCGAGAAATCGCATCAGACATAACAACTTACGCTAAAAGTATCAAAGATTACATGACGGAGATCAGCGACCCTATCACAAATGCCAGATACTTCGCTTCAGTGGAGACCAAACTCAACCAAATCACGTTTTTTATCACTCAGATAAGAATTGATCTGATTGAGATCAGGTCAGCAATTGTAGAAACGCGATTGGGGCAATTGAGCGCCAGCCTCATCGCCCCAAACGTATACTACAACGTTCTAACACATATAAAATCAGTACTGGCATTCCCATTAGACTTAATTGCACCGTTGACAGAAAATAACATACAATTGTTCTATCAATCGTCAAAAACAACCGTTGAAGCAAACAAAGACAGTATCAAAATCAACGTTAAAATCCCCTTAAGGGACCCCCTAAGTAAATTCAGGGTATTTAAAGTCATAA
>VMOF01000320.1:20465067-20633800 GCA_011764245.1 Trialeurodes vaporariorum
GGCAAGTTATAGACGATACAAGTTTTCCATTAAAATAAATGGGAAAATGGGTGAACGTAGCCGGGAAAATTGGAATGTTTCAAATATAGCTGTAAAACTTTGATGGAAATTTGCAAAAACACTCTGCAACCAGCCTACTGTACAACTACTGGGAGAATTTTAATGGGCGACTAGTCGACTACGTCTGAACTGTGGAATCATCCTTGCAGTTTTTACCAGAAGTTCACTCAAAATCTCACCGTTCGATGAAATCGACTGGAAATGTTGGTCTTTCCGAGAAAATTTTCCCAGGATTCTGATAATCACAGATTTTGTTTTCCAGGATTCTGATAATCACAGATTTTGTTTTCTACTTATTTTGGCGACAAAGTCCATTCTCTTGCTCAATCTTCCTTGCTTCTTCAAAAAGAGAAAATAAATTTCGGTACAATTTCTTATTTTTAACTTCGCATCGGAGCATCAGAAAATCGTGCGTCGGCCTGGTTTGCTGGCTCGGCTCCCGGTCGTATGACGTAAAAGGGCCTCGACTTTGAAACGCAGAGGGATTTGACAGACGTCGGACCCGATGCGGCACGGCCCGCGCGGCCTACAGTGGGCCGAAATAACGGATTTTTCTGGACATCATTTCGAGAACCATAAATTATTCACCCATCTAGAAACAATGAGTTGTACAAGTAATTCAAAAACCCCAACAAATTCTCAGAGACCTGTAGTGTGATTCAAATCCGCTAGATAGCGCCGTTGTCGCGCGCTCTCTGAAATAGGTTTGCCGCCTTCGACGCTGGAGTCAAATTTTAGAAAATATTGGAATGTTGCGTTTGAGATCAAATCCTATAAAATATTTTGATACCATTCCGAGCTTTATACGTGCAATTTTTCGAGTAGAAAGTAATCATGGCGAGAAACCAGTAGCGGCTCGTGAAATGCGATATATCGATGGCCACTCCATTTAAAACTATAGAAAAGTATCGATCGTCAGGGGGTGCAATTGAGCCCCCGATAAATCGATACTTTTCTATAGTTTTAAATGGAGTGGACGTCGATATATCGCATTTCACGAGCCGCCACTGCGAGAAACTGTGCGTTGGAAGATTCCGGACGAATTCAATCAACTTCTTCAAACTCGAAATTTCTTGCGAATACTTTCGACCAGAAAAATTGATCGTACAAAGCTCGGAATGGTATCAAAATTTTTCATAGGATTTGGTCATGAATCACTGAGAAAAATTTCTCGTTGCCGTAACCGGACGTCTTGTTGACCGGAATTCCTGTTATTTTAACCAGAAATTCCTTTTATTTCAACAGGAATTCCTGTTGCCAGGAATTCCGGCCAAGTAACAGGAATTCCGGTTAAGTAAGTATTAAATATACGTCCGGTTGATTTAACTAGAAAATTTTTCTCAGTCATGCAACGTTCAAATACATAAATTCGAAAAATCGACTCAAACTCCCACAAATGACGGTCGAAAGCGGAAAACCTATGGTTTTAGAGAGCGTGCGATAGCAACACGATCTAGCGGATTTGAATCTCACAACAGGCCGCTGAGGATTCACCTGAATAGTTTTCGAAGGAAATGGTGACGCTATAAAACAACTCCGAATAATAATATAAGAAGAAAAAAAAACTATAAAACACAGAAACTTTACATGTCCAGAAACATTCATGCGTCGGTCAACTGAGCGGCGGTGACCGAAGACGGACAGACGCGACGGGACGTCGCGATGTGGGAGACACAGTCCGCGGCTACCGATGCGACGCGACGCGACGTCCGAGAACGAGCTGGATAGACGCACACACGCACACGGACGCCAGAAACGGTGATACGTCGCGACGCTTCGGAGACAAAATATCCTCTCCTCGAAAAAAAAAGAAAAAAAGTAAGAAACGGAGAAAAAAAAATACGGGGGGGGGGGGAAGAAAAAAAAATTCTCAGCAAACACACGCGATCTATTTTCGGACGCCTCAATTCCGCCGCCGCGCGCACGCATAAACACACTTTTTAAGACGTGTAAAACATCACGCATTATCTTGTTTTACAATCTTCGGGTCGACGCACTGTGGGTTAGGAACGTCGTATTTTTTTCCGGGCGTGAAAAGTTCAAGCTCCAAGTTTCCAAGCGTTGGAAAAAGTTTCAGAACGAATATTTCTGAAGAGCTGCTTTATTGAGGGTCAGCTATGGAAAGAGAAAACGACATGTCAGAAAGCTATGTTCGACTGAGGTGGAAACTTCCGTAAAGTAGATCGCCTAAATAATTTCCATTTTTTTTTTTTTTTTTTTGAAAAATTTCCACATTCCATAACAAGGTTTCAACAACGCAATAGCTAGAATTTTCCTTCCTTGACAGCGCGCGTTGACTGAAATTTTTGTCATTAGATAACGCATTCCTACTTTGTTACAGATATTTCTCCAATAAAGCCAAGTTTCGGCCCGTAAAGAGATTTCAGATTAAATTTGGAGAAACCAGATTATTAAGAAAAAACGTCGATAACTGTAATTTTTTATTCAAAATGTCCACATTTGGATAAGAAAATTTTTCACACGGTTCCAAAACGATCGAGAATTTTCTATACGCCCGGTTTCACCCTCGAACAATCTGTGCAGCACGATGTCCGGAAAACTCCAATAGTTCCATGTCCTGTGCGGTGAGCGGCGCTTGCCCTATGGCCCTATGTATAGTGATCGCGCTGACATAAGTTAACTATTTTCAGCATTTTTTTTTTCTTCTCAATTTATTTCTCACTTTTTTTTTTTTTACACACACATTTTCACATTCAGCTCCGCCGACTCTGCAATGATGTCTGACACGACAAGAGTCTTCCATATCTCGACCCCCCCCCCCCCCCCCCCCCCCCCCCCCCCCCCCTATCTTTATCCTTCTACCATCGTATACATCAAATTCAAAATTATCTCTTACACGGCGCGAGGTTGAGAACTTTTTCTTGTTGACCTCTCGTTAGAGGATGTTATGCTCGTAAACGCGCGAAGATTGACATGAGCCGATACCGAACTTTGCGACCCGCGACGCGACGTACGCATGTAAACGTAATTAGGCGTCAAAAAAATGAATCGTATTTTCTTCCGCGGGTGTGAAGGGGCGGGGCGGGGCGGGGCGGGGCAGGGCAGGGCAGGGCAGAGAGAGTAGTCTTCTGGTCCTCCGAGATGGATGTGAGCGCTGCTTCTTTCTAGAGGCTCCGTCTCCGATGCAAAAAATAGTACAACGATGATTTTTGGCGTCTGTCACTTTAAAAATGAACGACGCAAAGGTATAGCAACGAATCAACGATGCAGGCTATTTCATGGACTGACATTCATTCCTAAAATCTAGTACAGCCAGAGTTGGACAAAGGAAGGGGGTGTATAATCGATTACGCGATAACTGAGTAATCGTAATCGTCATTTCTTTCGGAGGGTGATTTTACGGGAATCGTTCAGGGTTGATTATTGAAAATTCAATCATCCATCATAATATGTTGAGAATTACAACGAGTGAAACCATGGGCGCCGTCCTTGAATGCGTTTTTCCACAATTTTTGTTTACATTCCGAGGGCCGTTGTTGTGTTTTTGGCCAATTCAAAGATTACAGTGCCGTAGAA
This sequence comes from Trialeurodes vaporariorum, assembly GCA_011764245.1. NCBI lineage: Eukaryota > Metazoa > Arthropoda > Insecta > Hemiptera > Aleyrodidae > Trialeurodes > Trialeurodes vaporariorum. The sequence continues at coordinate 20,468,665 of VMOF01000320.1, forward strand.
TTTCTAAACGGTGCAACCTTTCACTACCTTTGCTTATCGACATCTATTTACGCTTTTAAATATTCTTCTGGGTTTTGTAGACATTTTTGAGGTGCATCATGATTAAAATTAACAACTTGTCCATCGACGGTTAGTTAACAATGGAATCCGTAAAACACCGTGGGATCTCTTCATGTGTAAACAAATGTGCCAAAATCGCATCCAATGGTGGCGCCTCGTTGACCAATCAGAGGTACTCTCGCCTTAACTCTCTGCATATGAGGACTCTATAAAACTCACCGCAGCTCACCTCAGAGACAATATGTAACAGAGACCACGCACTATCTATCTTGCCTATGTTTGCGCGCGGTGGCAACTTTTTTTTTTTTTCGGGGTCTCAACAGAACACCACAAACATGGACCATACGTTGACTGATGAGATATTTTTGCCTGCATGGTAATAACCGAAGCACCGAAATTGCATCAGTCAACGTATGGTCCATGTTGGATGGTGCTCCCTCATGCTCTCTGCGTTAATTCCTGTTGAGTCCCGAAAAATAAGTCAGCCACCGCTCGCACAGCTAGTGCGTGGTCTCTATTACATATTGTCTCTGGCTCATCCCGACTGGCAACTCTGGTGACCGATGATTTTCTTGGTTCTTAGATCGATCTAAAAAGATGACCATCGACCAGTTTCTCGCTGAGGACGAATCGATAGTTATCGCGCTGCGCGGGCTCCGACAGAGATTGCGCAATCGGAAACGCGCAGGCTCGCGAGTCGTCGTCGCATTGTGATCATGAGAACCGGTTTTCGTAAATACAATACAAGTCTGCGGAAGAGAAGCGGGAAAAGAGAGAGAGAAACAGAGAGTGGGGGGGGGGAGGCAGAAGAAAATATTGCGATTATTTTCCATATCCTTCGCTATGAGCGGTGGTTCACGCTGCCCATGTCCATGTCATGCCGCGGCCGCGCCACCGGTATGAACTCTTTACTAAAAGTCAGCTAGCGTATCGATAATCGATATCAAGCGTCGATAAATCGACAACGATCGATATGAAGCGAGCAAACAATCCAAAATAACAGCTGCTTCTACGTGACTTTCCTTTGACTGCATTTTCAAATGAAAGCGGCGATATATTTTATAACGTCCTTAGCTTTCATCCCAACGTAACGACTACGCGGAATTCCCTACATTGAAAAATAAGATTACCAGAAACACAAAGATTTGTGGACCGAGGCGAGGGAAGATATTGTTACTAGAATTCTAGTGCTTGAACCATAGCTCTTGAAAATTGTCAGGAAATTCTAGGACTGTCATCATATTCTATAACAGTAACACCAGAATGATCTAGGGTAAAAGAAACTAGAACTCCAGTATACCAGACTTTCCGAGTCTCCGCGGCTCACATAATATCGTTGTGCTTCTGATAATCTTACTAGAAATTAGGACAACCCCCCCCCCCCCCCCCCCCTCGGTGTAGGTTCAAAGTGAGTCAGACGAGTTTAACATATCAGACAACTCCTTGCGGTATATGCAACCCGCAATACACTGAATGAATTTGGGCATTGCAGGTTGCCTACCTAAGCCAACATCTTAGGAGTCGTCTGGTATTCTTCTTGTTCTTGACTGCAGATTGGTGCATTCATGAATAAAAAGTAACCATCCACGTTACTAATCCTTCGTATTCTGCGGTTCGATCAACAAGCTCTGGAGTGGCGGTTTAATAGGTAACCTGCGTAACCACCATGAGGGATTTTGAGGTTAGGTTTAAGCGAGTAATTTTTCCATTTATTCTCATGTATGTCGGTGCAGCGCGGCGCACAGTGGACCGAAACATGCTTTGATCCACTGTGCGGTGGCGCCGCATCAAAATACACGGAATCAAATGGACAAATTACTCGCTTAAACCTAACCTCAAAATCCCCCATGGTGGTTACACAGGTTACCCATTAAACCGCCACTCTAGATAAATGTATAGCTCGTTGGGTTCGATGGTGATTAGCCCATTTCGGCAAAGCATTCAGCATCGCCCAGTGGAGCGAATCAACGAGAGAGGCTGGAGATAACGTCGTGACGTTAAATGCGTATATCTTTGTTAATACGCTACGTAGAAGTTTGAAAGTGCCTTCATTGGTTTTAAGGTTAAATTTACTACCAGAATCACTCCATATAGTTTGTTTTTTGATTGTAAAAACGTTCAAATTTACATTTTTAGTCACGTGTTCCATGTCCGACCCTTTCCATTGACTCGCTCCAATGTGCGTCGCTTTTCAACATTGCAGCCTTGAAAAAAGGAGGCAATTCATTCGGCATTTAAAACGTCCCGAGCTAAATTGTACGTCGCAGAAGGTGGGACGCGATCAGTGTTGCCAGATTGGGGTGAAAAAGCCGTACGTTTTACATTGATTTAAATGGGGACGATACGGCTTTTTACCCTCGATCTGGCAACACTGGACGCGATTGTGCGAAGAGATGTCGGAGGAAAATAAAAATAAATAGTCCTTACTTGCACAAGTATATTATGATGTGGTGTAGGTAATGGGATACGGTGGGATATGATAAACGGTCACCGCGGATGTATACATATATACGACATGCATACATTCATATATATGTATATGCCCACGTTCGACGCGCTCGTATAAAATAGCAATTTTTCGTGGCTCAAATAAATTAAGAATAAATTGAAACGATGCAACTTGCGGATCCGCGAGAGGATGCAGCGGGAATATTCAGCGCATTTCGCGAGCTGATGCGCTGATAACACTCGGGGCGACGTTTCCAGACGGTGCACGTGGAGGATGATTGTGAGACATCGGAGTCTCTTCCATTAAACCTATGAAAAAGAATCGAAATTAAGAGCGTTTAACCGTTTTGCTCCGTAGTCCTATATAATATGTAGAGAACCGTTTTGCTCCGTAGTCCTATATAATATGCAGAGAACGTAACTGTTAAACATGGATTCTTATGTTTGAAATTTTAAAGAAAAAATTGACATGCATCACATGAAATCTTATCAGAGCAAGTCATTACATTCACTAAAAAAGGTCTGAGATTTGTGAAACTACTTTTTCAAAATCCAGCACTGAAAGGGTTAACTGAGTCTCCAAGAGATCGATACTTTCGTAAAGGTTCAAAGGGGCCCAGCAAATACACAAATATAAAATAATCATAAATTCTCAGCTTTACGATTCAAATTCCCTGCAGGCTAATTCCATTGTTTTGGACGAGACGGGACGAGATAGCGGGAATCGATTAATCCTATTGGTTCAAACGGCGTCACGTGATACGTATAAAGTCGTTCATCGAGTGATCAGAGTCATTCGTCTGCAATTAAAGACTCAAATAGACTTCAAAACTGTCACGTGACGCCGTTTAAACCTAGAGGATTAATCGATTCCCCCTATCTCGTCTCGTCCAAAAGAGCGGAATCAGGGGCGTCATTTCGGGGTCGGCTGGGGGGGGGCGAAAATGTGATGACTTTTTTTTTTTTTTTTTTTTTTTTGCTCATCAATATTATTTTAAACTCTACAGCCCTGCATATTTACGGCCGACCTCTATATACACGGCAGCCATCTTGGATTTCACAATTCTTCAAATCTGACGGCAGAATTGAAATCTGCGACCTCAAAAACCCCCCAGATGCCGATTTTCATTGAATTTCGTCCCCTACATGCGGAGAAATGATTTTTTTCGGCCTCGTCGCTGCCGCTGAGAACCCAAAAATAGCGATTTTTGACACTTTAAAAATTCATAACTCAAAGACAAATCATTTCCCGAAAACGAACTTTAGCTCATTTTAACCGGTAAAAAAAGGGCTTTCTTCGAGATAGTTCTTTGTTTTCCTCCGTGCGATCCCCATATGAAAGAAATCCAAAAAACTCATTTTTTGGAATTTCCAAAATTTTGAAAATGCAATAACTCAACTAAAATTCAATATTTTTGAAATATCATACACATCAAAAGATAGGTCTTTAAAAGATCTTTCGATTAAAAAAAGGGTCGTTTTGTTATCTTTAACCGTTCAAAAGTTATGGCCGAAAAACCGTTTTACCTTTGACCCCCCGCCCCCCCCCGGTTCTAAGAGAGCAAAAATAAAAAATAGGCCAGCTTTAGACTCCCCAAGAATAGCTCTATCAGCCCTGAAAAAATGAAGGAAATCCATTCTCAGCCCATTCCTTATGGGCGATGAAACAACCTCTTTTAGTTTAAAACTTTTTTCTTCTTAAAAAAAAAAAAAAAAAAAAAAAAAAAAAAGTCATCACTTTTTCACTTTTGGCCGACCCTTGGGGGGGGGGGCGGTTGCCTCTCCTGCCCCCCGCAAATGACGCCACTGAGCGGAATCAGCCAGCTGCAGATGAGAGTAGCTCAAAATCAAAAATCCTGATAAAATCTGATTCCCCGACAGTTCCAAGTTTTTCGGGTTTCCCATAATGCTAGACAACGTCATACACCATATAACCACACAAAAAAGTTAAACGAAAACTTTACGGACGTATTTAATAGAAATTCGGCAACAATGTACGGTAGTACGCTCGACGAGCAGAGTGACTCTGCTCGTCGAGCGCGACACGTCAGTTCGCCTGGGAAATAAAAATAAAAACGGTGAATGGTGGAATCGCTGTTTCGCTCCTGAGTCCTGCCTGCATCCCGCAGGGCTGCCGTTTAGCGTACAACTAAACGCATTTTCCCCCATTTGGCTCAATGCAAAATTTTTGAATTTCCCGCCAATTTTGGCAACACTGGCATCCCGCGTGCGCGAGGAGCCCACTTGCCGCAATGAATCACCTGTTTTTGATGCAAACATCATATGTTGCCTACACGCAATGGTTGCACTTGTCATCCCCCCCCTTTCATCCAAACACTATGCAACGGCGGACAGACGAAAATGCAGACAAATGGGAGAGATAGATCATCCAACTAAGTGACAGGCAGTGTCGCTGCAGGGGGACTGGGGAGCTGCTGGCTGCTTAGATAAGGGGGCCCCCTGGTGACACGGTGGAAGCGTGAGGGCACGTAGGGGTCACAAAAGCACGCGCATAACAGAAAAACGAAGCTGAAAAAAAGCAGGGAGAGAGAGAGAGAGATAAAAAGAAAAAAAAGTTCATTAAGACGTTTTCGAAGGAACGGCGCAGTTGGCAAGACGAAAGAAACACAGAACGAAGTCTGAAAGTAAAGGATTGATGTGAGCCGATGATTGGTGAGCGACTGATTGCAGTCCTGCCAGATTTGGCAAAAAAGATCAAACACCTTGCATAAAATTATAAAGAAAATTTGTATATTTTACACCAAATCTGGCAGCACTGACTGATTGCGAGTGAAAAACAACTGTTGGGTCAGTAGAAAGGATGTATAAAGAGATGTAAGCGCTAGTTTATTCCAATCGCTGATGAGTGATGAAGATCGATAGGAAGTCAGAAAGACCGATGATAGATTTTGGATGAACATTATTAAGCACTCAAAACGATGGAGATTTTCTGAGCAACATCGACATCAAACTTATCGAGAATATATAAGCCCCAATTCAAAATACACATAACTCATTCCGGTAAAAAAACAGCATGCCGATAGTTGAAACTTTTTCGTTAAACCGTTATGAAATTAAAGCGACCTATATGCGATTGTAAACGCTACATCCTCGAAAATGCTTGGTTATGCGTGGTTTTACGACTGAAATTGCCGAAATGAAGAGGATATTACAGATTGAACGATGCATCATAGGATGTTTCCTAGAGCGCCTTCAAATAATTGTGTATGCAAAATCAGCACCGTTATGTAGGAATATTTACCTATCCACTCAAATTAAGAGAGCGAACATTTATTTGTCCTTTTTAAAGGTTAAGGTGATTCCAGGCGAAACTGTTCCAGATTTCAAGCCGATGGATGGCGCCACGGGTCACCTTCGGGGAAAGTTATTTTTTTGACATTTTAAATTGAAAACAAAGAAAAAACTCAAAATCCAAGAACGTCTGCAGTTGTATAAAAAAAAAAGTATGGATTTTTTGAGCCCAAAACGAGCAAAATTACTTGAAAATTAATGCCTTAAATTATGAAATTTGTTTTGCCGTAAGCTTAGTGAATGCAAGTGACTACGAGAGATAGTATACGTCCAATGTTCATCTGCCGTACTCGCACTCATTGAGGCTTATAGGAATTTTCGTATTTCATCATTTCCGGCTTCTTTCTTGAATACATCAGCATGAAACTTACAGGATATCTTCCTGAGGTACATTTGCAGGTGCTGACGTTCCTCAAACTTGTTTTGGCTTTCAATTCATCAAGTTCAGCCAAAAACTGTTGACTTTAAGAGCAGCGCTAGTGGCCGATATCCAACGGATTGAAAACTGGACAAACTTCGGCTAAAATTACTTTAATAGCCGAAATTTCCTGGGAAAAAAATGGTCCATACAGGTACATAGGGTCCATAACCCATTCCCCACACCGAGTATGGATATGTATGGGTATACGTGTTGATATCCTTAGTCCCTACAGATCCATACATATCCATAAGGATCCATACATATCCACATTCTGTAAAGGGAATTTGTTATGGGTGTCTTATGGACTTGTATATGGACCATTTTCCCCGGGGTTTCCGTTCAGAAATGCGCTAATGGAAAAAATTACATTGAATTAGAGTTTGCTCGGAACCAGCGCAGCGGTCCCCGAACGACAATCGATCCGATACATCGCTGTACTAAAAACAGTCTATTGTAAACCCGAATATTTTGTTTTCAACGTGGGAATCACCGCAAGTCTCGAAAGCAGTGGCGTAGCGTGCAATATGGCAACGTTGTACTGTGTCCATTTAAACTCATGAAAAAGATCGAACTGTTGGGTGTTCGGTGAACACCTTCGCATTCGACCTTTTACATGGGTTTAAATGGACACAATGCAACGTTGCCGAATTGCACGCTACGCCACTGCAGTCGAAAGCGTGTAAAAATCTCCGGCTCCTACTAAACTCGCGTTATTACGAGCATAGAAACCAACCAGTTTCTCATTCAAGGACGCAATGACTCGAAAAGCTGAGCTGAGATGCAAAGTCCTAGCCTAGACGCGTCATCAAGACTGGTACCCCCGCCCGCGCCCGCCGCCTGTCGACTACGAAGACCCAGAGAGCATCGCGCGCGACTCGGCGACTCGCGACTATAGCCACGCCACGCCGGCTGGGAACAATTCAAACTTGGCGCAAGCTCTGAAAATGGCGTACGTTTCGAACAAAGAGCCGTATAGTAGCGAACTTTGCAAACGCGCGTCTGCGGTCGGCGAGGCGAGGCGCGGCGCGGGGTAAACGTATAAAAGTCGCGCGACCGATGCAACGCGACGGCGACGCTGCGCTTTAAAATGGGTAAGGACGAGGCTTGGTACGGAGAGGGGCGGAAGGGGGTGTCCTGGAAGGCTGGAGGGCGGGGGCGCAGGAGGTGGTGCAGAAATAGGAATGGAGATCACTGCTGATAGGCCAGATGCAAGTAACGTGGCGAGGGGGCACAGTGGTCAATGTAAACAGGAATTATCGGAAGCTTTGATTATAAGCTCAGTGTACTATAACTTAAAAAAGTAAAGCCCTGGTAAAAACGGTCCATAAAGGTCCACAAGGTCATTAACCAATTCACTGTACAGAGTATATGGATATGTATGGATCTGTAAGGATATTTTTTCCATATCATATCTATACGCATCCATATGGATCCATATACATATCCATACTCTGTATAAGGAATTGGTGATGGACCTTATGGGCCTATATGGACTATTTTTGCCAGGGAGTCCCTGGATCGAAATTCTTATCGTTCAATTCGTCCATTGTTTTCAATAGAATTTTCGATTTTTCATGACGGTATTTCGAACGATATACGTCATTCTGCCTAGTCATTTTAAACACCTGAGATCCGCAAAATTGTTTAAGGGTTGCCTACATTTAAAGAAGTAAATATTTCGACCACAGTACTTTCTTATGAAGGTCATAGTACTTTCTTAGTAAACGCCAAAGTGTTGATAGTCAAGACTTAAGAATACACACGAAGCAAAGAATTTTGCTTACATTACACGAAGATTCACCACATCTTTTGGATTCTAGACCAGTGGCGGCTCGTGCAGTTTGGCAACATTGCTTTTCCTCAATTTAAACGAATGTAAAACAATCGATTCTCCAGGAGGCTGTCAGCCGCCTCAAGATTCGATTATTTTACCTACGTTTAAATGCAGACAAATTGCATGGTTGCCAAATCGCACGAGCCGCCATTGTTCTAGACTGCCAAAACTTCTGCGTTTGATCGTACGTGATATTCAAAAAATGTCGACACGATTGCCCCCAAAATTTGCGTCCTACCGGCAATACTAAGGACTGCAAATTTCGGGGCGCAAGTCTTCAGTCCGCCCCTCCCTCTTTCGCAAGGGCTGGACAGTGGACCCACCCATTGATAATGCTGTCCTTTTCTGACAAACTCGTTTCATAAATAAACAAAGTACTATAGCAGAGACAAAGATACCAAGCCAGGGTATGCAATACGCAATGCATAGTATACCATTCAACACATATACATGTATTACGTGCGTTGCGTATTGCATACTCTGGCTAGGTATCTTTGTCTCCGCTAGTACGTCCCAAAGCTCCTATAGCTCACCCAACCACTGTCCGAAGGAGCGGTGCGGTGCAGCAGACTGATTGCGGGTTGAGATTCTAACCTGCACCGTACTCCCCCGCCCCCGCAACGACAAAGCCCCTCCCTTTCCCCACCGCACTCCCGCTGGTTGGAACCAAACGCCAACCTTGATTCCGCACAGATAATGGACACCTGTATGTGTAATTAACCAAGCGCACCGAGCACCACAACTACCGAGAGCAAGTATACAGGGTGTTAAAATCATCATCGTTCGATGACATTTTTGTCATCGTTGCGGGTAGCGGTTTTTGATCAGACACAAATAGAGAGACTCGACACAAAGCTTGCGACAGGTGTCAAATTTTCCAGCTCAATGGTCGCGGGACTCATCAAAACAACAGAGCCAACAGTCACTAACTGTTGAATGATGGACATAGGTTTGGTTTGCTTCGTGGTTCAAACTGATGTTTTTGTGTTTTTTTTTGGACACACTTAAAATAAAAGAGTACCAGAAGCACAACGAGGTGTGAACCGCAGTAAGGTATACTAGAATTCTTGTGTTTGTACCATAGTTCTTGAAAATAATGAGGAAATTCTGGTACTGTGACCAGATTCTAATAGTGACGCTAGAATTTTCTATCGTAAAATTTCTAGACTCTCCGCGGTTCAAAGATCGTTGTATTTTTGGTAGATAATATTACTAGAGTTTAATATCTCTTTTTGTAACACACTCTGTAGAATACTGGTTTGTGAAAAATTATTTCAAAATTATATGCCTAAATTAATTGAAATTTTTCCTTTTACGCAAAATTTCATATAGATTTCGAGACAGTAGGCGACTGTTGGCTGTTGTTTCGTTAAGCCTCCGAACAAAAATGAACCCATTATATTGCCTACATTGTCATAACACAGGAAGCATATATAGTTTTGCGCTAATTCTGAATTTATATTTTGTATCTGCTTTGGAGGCATCACGAGTCAAATTGTATCAAAGTGTTACAGTCAGTAGCGTACACAGGAATTTGTCTTTCTCTTTCTTTCCCCATTTGAACACGTGTGTTGGAAAATGACAGAAACAGGGGCTCGAACGTGTCTTCAGCCCCTATCTCTTTCCTTTTCTAGTACATACACTCAAACGGGAAAAGAGTGAGAGAGACTAATTTCTGCGTACGCCATTGGTTACAGTGATGCATGCTGAACAAGGCCAACTTGGGCATAAAAGGAGAATCGTCTGCATGGTCCTTCCTAGGGCATAACCTAACTTTAGATCAAACTTTGAATTTGAACCACTACCAAAAATCCCTTACTTGCAGCACGAGTGCTTCCCGCATGCACGCCTAACCAACGTATTTCCATACTTTCCCGTACCAGTACATACACAGTTAAACACCACTCTTGTTGTTTTTCTTCTCCTCTTCTCTCATTTTTATCTTTATTTTTCTTTCCTTCCATTGATACACCCTGTACTCACACGAGCGTAAATTGCGACTGCGCGCGGGTGAGCCAAACGCCGCCGCCGCGCGTCGATTCTTGCATTTCATGATTTCTGCTCATGATGCATTATATTTCCAGTCAAGGTTAATTTAATAGATTTCCGAGCCAGTGAAAGAGCTGCAGCAGAGAGCAGGCGCACCGGGGCTTGTCACTCGCCGCACCGCGCCGGCCCCATCTATAAACGTATAGTGTTATCCTTTATAGCTCGCATTATACCCCCCCCCCCCCACCACCCTTCCCCACACCCTCCCCCCGATCCCGCAGTTCTGTCATGCGTCATATCCGCGTCTCGTATGCACCGAAAGTGCTTTGTGCAAGGGTGTTGCAGTCTGCGGATAGTTCTGGATGCAAGGATGGTCCGTCCGTCACACCATGGTCTTAGAACGTCAAAAAGTGGCGAAAAATCAGGAAACCAAGTCCTCTTCAATTTATCATAAAATAAACTTTCAAGACCAACTTTAATCACAGTTAACACTTTTAACAAGTTGTTAGAGCCAGGAATATCACTGAAAAGTTCAAAATTAAGCCTGAGAGGTCGACTATAAGATGATTTTTAATGATATTTTTTTTTGAAAAGTTGCCTTTTTTGCTTTAAAAACGTGAGTGTTGATTTTCAATAGGAAAAAAACATGTTATTTGAAACATTTAAGGCTCTAAAATGAATGATTTCTCGTATTTCCAAAGTTATTTTGCTGATTATTGCTAAGAATTTTGATTTTTATTAGTATAATTATGAGTCCGGAAAATCCAAGGTTTGATTCACTGTGCGTCGAGTCGGCGAGCGTGAGCCTCGTGAGGGAAAACCGACGCTACAGAATACAGAGGCCACGCCACCGCCGAGCAGTGGACAGACATGGCCTATATGACGGCCAGAGATAAAACAATAAAGAACTAATTTAAAAAACTTTAAATTAAATACATTTCTCGGCTGATGGTACTCAAGTGTTGACCAGCTAGGTTGTAAAATTTGAAAATGACTCCTCCTTTGGGAACATCAGAAAGTGCCAAAATTGACTCCTGAAAACTCAATCATCAATGATTCTTAAACAAAATCCCAATATGACGGTCAAATGAAGGAGGGTGACAATCTGACAATGAGGAAATCCCACCCAATCGCAAATTTCTATGCTGATAAAAGTAGATAAGGGGAAAGCTTCGATTAGATGGGAATTCTCCATTATTGTAAACGTCCTTCATTTGATCGCCATCACAGTTTTCTTTAAAAACGCCTTTTATGGGTTTATGAGTGGATTTTGAGACTTTCATATGCTTATGGGGTGATCATCACGCAAATGTACACAGAAATCGAGCCTACACACCGCTACAGCAAAAGTATGCAAGAGAACTATTGATCAGGGGGGCGTAGCGTCATAAAGGCTAGGGGGGCTTCAGCCTCCCCAGTTTTTTGGAAGAAAGCGGGGCGCTTAAGGTAAAGGGGGGGAGGGTCGTCAGGTTTGGCCTTTCCCTCTTTTAGACCCCACTCTACGCGCCTACAATGATACTTCTAACAACGAGAGCCCATTTAGTATCCAATCTATTTTGTTTCCAGGTCACTTTTTGACAAGCGAGACGTCTTAACGTACATCACACATCACATTTACCATCAAACTGCCAACTATATCCCTGGTAAAAATGTTCCATGACCAATGTTACATGGAAATAGATTTTCATGAAAATTGCTCAAATTTCCCAGGAAACTGATCGTATTTTTCCATGGAAACCGCTGTCGTTTCCATGGAAAAATACTCAGTTTCCATGGAAATTTGAGCGATTTCTCTGGAAATCTATTTCCATGTAAAATTGGTCATGGAACATTTTTACCAGGATATTTAAGAAAATACCGATCTAAAGCGATCCCATCAAATCTTTCAGCATGAAAATTACAGCAACAGAGCCTGCACTGACGGACAAGAGGGGGCCGGCCGGTATAATAAAGTGATAGTGAGAAACTCTTCTGCGTCGCACTAACTATCTTCTGCGCATGCGCCAGAGAGAACTGCCTCCAGAAAGGAGAGCGCGATTGTGGCTAAATATTTTTGACGGTGACCCGACACGCTACGCCATACGCGCATGGAACGGAAGAAATAAATTAGAGTTTCATTGAAAACTTCAGCTCAACCACGTAATTAAAATAAAAGAGCCGGGAAGAGATGCAAAGGGGGGGGGTGGCAGGGGAGGGGAAGCAAGGGGATAGAGTCAATACCTATGCCCCGCGCACATCCTCATATATAACAGAATAGAAGAGGAGAAGAAAATAATATTTCAATTTATTAAGTTGTTAAACCTCTTCTTCTGGGTCCAGTCGAGTCGCGGCGTGGCGTGGTGCGCGCGCGCGCGGGCTTGGACCCAGTGCCAGAGCAGAACAGACCGCGCCATACCATGATAGATTCCAGGATGTTCAGGAGACTTACGAGCCGAAACCTTAAAGGCTTGCGCCCCCTCCCCCTCTTCATTCTCAATTCGTCCACACGGGGCCCGAAACAGTGGGGGAGGGGGGTGGAGAGACCGAAACCAAGATGGGCATTAATTATGATTAGTTTTGGCCTTGGCATGTTCGTGGGAGGCTCGGATTCGTACCGTACCAGATACCGTGGTCATGCCATGCCGCGCCGTACCACGGAACGCGGGACAAACGCACTCGCATCCACACGCACAAACGCACTGACGCAGAGACGCACGGGCCCGGGCGGGGCGCAAAACCGCACGTACCAGCAACGGAGGCAGCGCGTCGCCGCTCGTCGCACAGTGAGCCCGGGTGCGGGTGGAGCTGACCCAAGGGCGGATTTACATCTCTTGAGGCCCCCTGTGTAAGAAGGGTTGGATGCCTCGATGGTCGCGTCTTGGGGGGACCATACCCTAGAAAAAAGGGTATCCCCCAAATTTTTGTTTGTTTTTTTTTTTTACGAAATCTCAGTTTGAAACCGTTTTTTCATCGAAGTTGTTACTTGCCTATCCTTCCACATTTTACTCTCTTCTTTTTTCTCTATTTTTTCTCCTCTTCTTCCTCCATTCGTGAAGTGAGGCCCCCTTGGGTCTGAGGTCCTACGCAGTTGCGTATTTTGCGTAATGGTAAATCCGCCCCTGAGTTGACTGAACTGAAGGCCAAACGTGGGGAACTTTTACCACTGCATCGTAGTCTCCTGTGACCTGTGACCACCTCGTACGTAAGCGCTCCTCAAGAAGTTAAGAATTTCGCTAACAAATAAATGTTTGCCTTGAACACAAATTCCCGGATTGTCATGACGTTTCAGCTCTGGAAAGTTTGAGAAATAAGTTATCAGTGCATGCAAACGAAAGAAAAGCTTGCGGATAATGTATGACGTCCACTACAGGTCCATAAATAAGTATGGATATGTGCGGATCCATGCGATATGGAGAATTGGTTATGAACCTGAATCACTGAGAAAAATTTCCGATCGATTCAATGAATTTTCCGATAGGATATTCCCGCGCTTTAATTCCCATAGAAATAATCGGAATTCTATAGAGACAATCGGAATTCGTGTAGATTCAAGCGCGCCGACTATTGCAAGGATAGATCTTATTTTTGAAATAAGGCGAAACACATCTATGGTTCTATTCTTATAGTTTTAACAGCCTCTTTTTTCTCAGTGATATGGACCATTTTTATACCGGGCATGTATACATATGTGTTACATCTATATTTGGACGCGCGGTTTCCAAAAAATATGATTTCAGACCCGAGACTTGGCAACTCGGTTTGAATTGCTGAACAGCCTCAGCAAGAGCCCGTCAAAACTCAACTGATTCTAGCCTAGATAAATGCGCCAAAAATGGTATACTCGTCAAAATATCAACCCGCGGAGCCTGTGGTGTTTTATGATTCAGCAACTCCCTACCCCAACATAGATCCACCCATCTTTCTCGGTCCCCCGCCCCGCTCCGCCCCGCTCCGCCCTCTCCCCACCCAAAAATTTCCTTTCGCGTGTTGCGGGCGCGGACGTGGGTTCATATGTCAATGCGAATATAAATTAATGTGAACACACTGTGGGAGTAAAAAATGAAAAAAAAAAAAAAAAAAAAATCCCAAGAAAAAAAAACTGCTTAAGCCCAATATCTCAGCGTAGTCATATTTAACCCTAATAAAAGTCATACGTTTGTGGCGGAAGATAAAAAGAGAGAGAGAGAGAGAGGGAGAGAGAGAGGGAAGGGAGGTAGAGAGAGAGAGAGAGAGAGAGGGAGAGAGAGAGAGAGAGAGAGAGAGAGGGGGAGAGAAAAGGAGAGAGAAGAGAAGAGAGGGGGAGAGAGAGAGAGAGAAAGAGGAAGAGGGAGGGAGAAGGGAGAGGAAGGAGAAAAAGAGGGAAAAGAGATTATTAGATGATCTGATGTTAAACAATTTTTCGAAAATTAAGTGATCTGATGAAACATTCGATTGGGTACTCCCCCCTGGACTTCCCTTGGAATTCTCAAAAAAAATTCTCGCGGAAAAGTCTAATGGGCTGATGATAGGGGCGCTAGCACCTACGAACTCCAACGCAGACAAAAAAAAAAAAAAAAAAAAAAAAAGATAGTTTTATTAGTTTCAAAATTTAAATAGTTTGAGAGAGCTATCATGGTGACTTTAATGGGCTGTAAAAAAAAGCTTTGGGTGATGGTTATTTATAACAAGGATTATTGATGAGCTTATACGATGATCACTGATGATTTATACGCAAGCTCACTCGTGAAATTAATGAGCTTTTTTTTTTATCATTATTCTCATTGCTATGCGAAGCAAAGCAAAGGTCTTTTGAGTGAATACCATTGAGCTGCTCGAGGGAGGACATTATACTTCGATCAATCAGCCCGCAGCTTTTCAAAATCCAAACTTGCTGAGTCAATTCAAACTTTTTGTACTTATACATCACACTGTGGAAAATATTCCGGCCAAAAACGGCAGTGTCAATACTGTCTGGTGTGCGAATGATAATAAGGTCCCAGAAAATAAACAATTGTGTTGTTCCGAGACAAAAATGTCGATCAAAAAGGTAAGACTTTTTGATGCCAGCGTTTCTACTCGAAATCACCAGAAATTATTTTTGCGATCGCGAGAAATTCTGGTCGTTTACCATGCAAGACCCTTCGCCAGAATTCCTTGCGATTTGAAAGTTAACCCTCTAAGGACCAGGTTAGTTAAAAATACGTCAATCTCCCGTTTAAATAGGGAAGGTATTTAACTGTTCGTACTCGGGGGAGTTGAAATTGCATATACGACGCATTGAAGGCGCCGTATCTCGTAAGTTTTTTCATCGCTAATCGCATTTTATCCGGAGACTGAATCACTATGAAATAGACTAGAGGAGAAAAACGAGTAGGCTCGGGCTTGGTCCATAAAGGGTTAAAATCTGGTGGTTTCAAGAAGCATTTATTCTGGCATCGAAGAAATGCTTGCCTTTTTGACCTGACCTTCCATCCAGAAATTACATTATTTCATTTTCAAGGACGATTGAATAATCGTGCGCTCTTCCATCGGAATTTTTTTTCTCAGAGTATTAAGAACTTGGATATATTCCAAAGATGGTAATATTAACGTGATCACTGGTGAAAACAATGGAGAAATCCTTGAGGAGAGAACTGTAAACTTGTTTCTTACCCTCAAATGTTAGTTTTGACGAAAGACTCGAATAGTTTACCTGGAATCAAAAAAATAGACAATAATAGGATTAGAGATAAATGAGCAATAAGGGGAAAAAATGCAGATGCGGGAACACAGCAAAGTTTTTAAAACTATTTATTTAGGTATTATACCAACATTGTTATCGAATAAGTCAATTCTTTATCGACCATTTTTTTTTTGTTATCTAGCTATTTACTGTCCATAATCTTGATTTTTTTTTTTCATGAAATGATGCCCAGAAAATTCCGTATTCCTATCCACTGTGTGACTGTGCGATGAGGCTGGCGTAAGGGTGCAGAAACGTTGCCAAATGGAGGTTAAATAGTTAGATAAGTTACAAAAAATACGCAAAAAATTGAGACCTCCCCCCTCCCCCTAAATCTGGCTACGTTATTGAAATGGAGGATAGGCAGTGGCATCGCTTGCTATCGGGCAACGCAGCATTCTGCCCATTCAAACGCATGAAAGAGGTCGAACTAATAGATTCAGAGGTGCACAGCACACTCCCTTGAAGCGATATTTCTCATAGGGTTAAATAGGGACAACTCAACACTGCCAGATTACGCCACTGAGGATAGGAGACCAGCATTACCATATTTGGCGGGAAATTTAAAAAAAAATTGAGGAAAATATTTAAAAATTAAAAAAATTGAATCAAATTTAAAACAAAATAATTCATATTAAATTAAATTAATTAGATCTAAACAAGAAAACGCGTACGGTTCAACGAAAAAAACGGCAGCCCTGCCGAGGAAGAAGTTAGAACAAAACTTTATCTTCGTTGCGATGAAAAATCCGTGATTCGAAGTTACCGCCTCGAACACCACTTAGGCGGGGATCCACGGTGCTTACATCGATCAGCAACGATTGACTCTCCAACACGAGCGGAATTAAAATAAAAAAAATAAAAGATATCGAGGGAGGAGGGGAGGAAACAAGGGAGAGAAGGGAAGGAAAAAGAAACGGATAGAGAGGGATAGGGAGAGAGAGAGAGAGAGAGAGAGAGAGAGAGAGAGAGAGAGAGAGAGAGAGAGAGAGAGAGAGAGAGAGAGAGTGAGAGAGAAAGAGAAAGAAGAACAATGAGAAGAGATAAAAACCTCATGATTACACTTTCGTGGTGTAGGAATAATTATACAGCTCTAGTCTTTTTAAACGCCTAGCTAATTCCAGCCGGCGCGGCGCGGCGGCGACGAAGCAGACGCGAGACGCTCGGTGAGAAAAGAGGCGAGGAGGGTGCGGGGGCGGGGGGAGAGAGGTGAGGGAGGGGGCGGGAAGGCGTGTGGAAAATCTGAACTTCAGGCAGAAATTAAGGCCGGCCGGCCGAGGGAAGTAATAATAAGGCCTCGCTTGCTTGACCACAAAAGAACTGTTTGAACTATCGATGCATAATGTAATCAAAATAATGTCTTCTGCAGCGATGATTTCTTCCCGATTCGACCTTGGAATGGAATCCCTCGGTGAAGGCGATACCTCGCCGGCCGCGCCGCCGTGTTCGCGCGTCCACGCTAAAAGCTCACCTTCATAAATAGGTATACGTAACTTCTGTCTGAGAGAGCAAGGGCTTGAATTCCAGTAACTGCAGAACTTAACGAGAAATAACAAAGAAGCGAGGCATTTTCATGGGGAATCGTGGAAAAACTTCATCTGAATCTTCGTGTCCTCGAGTTGGTCACAACAATCAACCTCAGTCCTGCACATTGTGAAGCGATGAGAGAAACAAAAATTATACTATCACATAATACTACAACGAGAGTTAAATTATGGAAGTTTTGTTAGATAGTACCAACACCAGCTCAACGAGTTCTGATTGGCTGTTGATTTAACACGGGCAGATCTATAAGGCCACCTATAAGCGGAATCGAGCTTTCATAACATTTTACATGCTGACCCAAGAATGATTGGACTTGGCAACAATAGAGGGTTTTAGTAATGGCGACTGCCGGCCACGAGCGTTCCAAACAAAGCCAGTTTGTCTCTCTCGCTCTCACGTGACCCCTATGTACTGCCATCTCACTCTAATTTCAAAAATCGCGTATAGAGACTTATTTTGTGAAATTTTATGGCAGAAATGAATTCCTCGAGGTATTTTATTGCGATTTTGATAATAATATGTCGTAAAACAAGGCCCTGTATACGAATTTCGATACTAGAAAGAGATGGATGTACATGGGGGTCACGGGAGAGTGAGTGAGATAGTTTGGAACGCTACGCGAGTTTTATCACAACCGATTGCGACGGATGAGTGCATTGTTGTGGTTGTTGGCTAACCGTTGACTTCGCACTAAAACCGTCTATAGGTTTGAATGAAAACATAAGCTTCTTACTGCTCTTTAACCAACCAGGTTGCCTTCTTTGAAGATGGAAGCTGATGTTTTCATGAAAACCATAGAAATGAGTGTCAAATCCAATCTTTTGTGGGACAAGCTATGGCAAACGTTTGCAACAGACCCGATCGCGAGCCGCCACTGAATACCGACTCCTCTACCTCTAGTCCTCTCAGAAGGAGTCAGAAGTGTTTTCTGGTGAGCGGCGCGAGATACCGCATTTTGCCCACGCTTGTCGCTTAACCCCACGTGCCCCGCGCGTAAAGTGTATTCACTCACAATCGATCATATTCGATACCGACTCCTCCTCCCTCAGCGAATAATTGCTCAGATCGATATCAAGAGCAACAATCGAAATCGACCACGGAGAACCATTTACGTCTTTCGTCTCTGATTAGTTTCGCTGCCCTCGCATTCTCGCTGCCGTTATTGACGAAGGAAAGTTTGCTCACGGTTTAATTTGTCCGGCATGCGGTCTTGTGGATTCAAGGTCAGCACAAGGTGTACAGTACACCACAAACAAGTCTGGTGACAGAATAACCCTTTCTTAGACCACAGTAAAAATGTCTACGAAAATATCCGGAGTCCCATTAAAAGTCATACTTAAGAAAAGGTACACTGAGAGAATTCTTCTTTTAGCCCAAGGTGTATTTCGTTTGTGTTAAAAAAAACTGCACAGTGAAACATTGGCTAAAGGGGAATTCCTTTAACCCAAGGAAAATGTCTGCTGCTACGAGTAAAATATGCCTTGTTGTGACAGTGATTCTCCTTCATGCAATCGGAACTTTACTTCGCGCAAGGAAAACTGTCACAAGAAAACGTGTTTTCTTGTTTTAAAAGAAGTGATTTCTCTCATTGTCAGTGTATTATACTATACAGATACGCAAGAGCGTTATACTTAGGGCGGGGAAAATAGGCCACAGAACATCATTACATAATGACATAGTGGACATTTAGGTACGTATAGATACGTAGGTTACAACTGCGACACCTGTTCGAGCGTCACAGAAATTTATAACTTTTTTTTACAATTCGTCTGTCATAACCTCTTCTCTAATGTCTAATTTTCAAAACAAGAAAATCAAAAAAACAAAGGGTAGGGGTAGTAAAGGAGAAACTTGCAATTACTTCAACTTCCTACGTGAAGTTAGTTAGTTTGTCTCGTCCTTATTGAAGAAAGAAAAAACGGGGAGACCAGCAGGTCTGCAGTTACTCCGGTTGCCTATACGTGAAGCTAGTTGTTTTAAGGCCAACCAAAGAAGACAGGGCAAGGAAAAAGTACACAGACTGGAGCGTGAGTGCCGTGTTGTCAAAATTTCTTTCTACAGAGCGGGAGATTTGTTAAATCTTGGTCGATCTAATCTAAATTTAGATCCAAACAACGTCGTATTTGATTTGCATGTAATAATTTTGATTCACAATCAGATGAGTCAGTTCAAAATTTGTTTCATAGAAAACTCTATTCATACGCCTGTTTTAACCCCTTATGTACCAAGCCCAGGTTTACTCGTTTTTCTCCTCGAGTCTATTTCACATTTTTTTTTTTTTTAGTCTTCCTTCCAGATAAAGTCAAGTATAGAGGAAAACACTACATTAGATAAGGTCTCGTCGGGCGCCTTCAATTGGTCGTATAGGCAATTCCAACTCCCTCGAGTACGAACAGTTAACTACCTACCCTATAAAAACGGAGAAGTGGTGTTCTCTTGAACTAAAATGGTCCTTAAAGGGTTAAGTTTCACTAACCACCAGTCAATCAACGGCTTTAATTTTGAATATTTGAATCATTATTTTCTGATTAGTTATAACACAGGTCACGTGGTTTTCCGTTTAGAAGAGGTGTTGCGTCGACTCGCGTTGAAGAAAAACAGTTACGTCGGTTCCTTCGGTGCTTAGTGTCATATCTTGACTTTTAGTGATCTTTGGCTGCGACTCCAAGAGAGATATGACAACAAGACGAGAGCGTATAAGAATATCATAATATCATCGGTCGATGGTGCTTACGGATGATGTTTGTTGACGATTGTTTTATTCCAAACAAGAGGAGACCGTCTTGGACGTGATCGGCATTTCGAGAAGGATCGTCGCACGGTGGATTTAAAAGACGGAATTTTCCGGACAGTTTTATGAAGGGAAACGAGACCATGAATAACAACAACGACACTGGCGCAACCAGGATATCTCCCATCTCTCTCATTTCCCACTTGAATGTATAAGTAGGAAAAGGACAGAAGGAGGGGGTTTCATCCCGTTGTCCATCCTTGTCTAACATACATTTTTTAATGGAGAAAAGAGAGAGATGAAGAAACTCTCGGTGCGCTACTGAACAACGACATTGCTTAGCGATGAGATAATTCATTAATACTTCAGCTTGAGATGAGTCTGAGATTTTATGATTTTCGCATGAAAATATCTACATTAAAGCGTTTTATATATGAAGAAGAAGAAGAAGAAGAAGAAGAAGAAGAAGAAGAAGAAGAAGAAGAAGAAAAAACAACAAAAACTTTTCATGTCCAAGAAAAATTGTTTTTTGATCCAATGGGCGTCGCACTGTCTTTGTATCACTGCCATTGCCGGCTACCGGTAAAACACATTACAGGGCGTCTAAAAACTGTCGACATTTTTAAGCTATCGTAACGGTTTCTGCGAGTTTATTATTAATTGACCTTCAAACTAGATAGCTGAAATTGCAATTCTGCGGACGGAAATTTCGATGAATTCTTCGAATGAAAGTATGGGGCTCTATCACAAAAAGTCCAGAAAAACCTGAAGTAAAAAGCTCTGACCCCTCCATCGGAGTTTCGTGCGGAGACGACCGAGCTTTCTGGGCAACTTGCTAGGCGGCGACTGCTTGTTAAGCTTCACTAGCACTTACGACTTATAGCTCCACTCAAAAGAGCGGCGGCCGAAGAACAACAAGCAACAACCCGCCGACCGCGGTACAACCGACGTCAACTATCCATCGATGCCTCCTGATTCTTTAGAGCCCCATGCAGACCCTCTTTTCCTCCTTCTTTAAAGAATCGATGAGACACCAGTACACCATCTTACAGTTCTCTTCAAAGAACCATGGACATTCAGGGATGCCGTTCTGCGAATCTTAAACGGAATATTTTAATTCACCGATGATTTCCCGGTTTCACCGTTCGATTTCTTTTGGTGAACTGATGGTAAAAGGACGGTGTTCTCTCGAGTCGGAAGAAAACAGAATCAAAACACGAAACAAGAAAAAAAACAAAGAAGAGGGGAAAAATATCGTTTTTGTTCAGAAAAAAGGTAATTTTCTGACTATAACTCCATAGGATGATTTTTTTTTTTTTTCTTTTTTTTTCTCTTTTTTTTTAAACATATCAGAAATCCCCCAGAAATGCGCCACTAAAATCCCCATAAGTGATTACGTTCCTTATTTATAGTAACACACCGAGTCAATTTTTCCAACATCTATTGTAATACGCGCTAAGACACGCAAGCTCCTTCCGATGGAACATCATAAATTAGAACTTTGAGACTGCAAAGCTCAATCGAGTATGCGGGCGAGGAGTGGGCGCCTCCAAAATGAAGATAATCCTTTCGTAAAGCGAACGGGAAGCGGGAGAAAATGGGTGGAGAGGGGAGGGCGATGATTTATTCGTGAAAGCATAGATGTAGCTTTTCAAGCGGGGAAAAAAAAGAAGTAAAGAAGAAAAATGGTTTGAAGCGAAACGATTGTAGAGTGCAGACGCGCACAGTATCTTATGCTTGGTCCGTTGACGAACTAAATGGAGGAACCTTCGAGTGCGTATAATATAACCACACTCCACAAAGTATGTAAGTTATCGGGGACAGAAATACCTGGCCATAATATGCAATCCGCATAGCACAACAGCCCATTCAACAAACGTGTATAAGATGCGTTGCGTGTTGCATACCCTGGGTCCCTGAGACGGATACAGGAATTTGTCTTTTCCTCTACTTCCAGTTGAAAACATGTGTTAAAAGAGGATGGGCAAAAAAGGGGGCCATCGCGTGACTTTTACCTCGTTCTCCGTCTTTTTCTAACGCTCGCGCTCAAAAACTTGAAGGAGAGAGAGAGAGAGAGAGGGGGGGGGAGGGGTAGATGGGGGAGAGGAGAGAAGGAGAGAGGAGAGGAGAGAGAAAGAGAAACACAGGTTCCTGTATCCGCTCATCGCTACGCTGGCAAAGGTTATGGGGCGGGGGGGGGGGGGGGGGGATCTCTCCTTTTTTTTAAAGCCCCAAAAGTCCCCTCACTTTTTTGCGTGAAAAACAGTATAGTTACAGTGGTTTTAATCAATATTGCCTCATATGGTCGCAACCGCAACTAACCAAAAAATGCGTCATTCCCAGCCACAAACTACGGGAATCAACAGAGAAAATTCAACTTAAAGTGGCCGAACGTCTGTGTTGAATTTGTGGATACAAACAAGCAAAAAAAAAAAAAAAATGGTCACTTTTCAAAAGCTGCCGCCCCCCTCCCCCCGACAACTTAGATACCCTGGCTACGCTTACGTACCCTGGACAAGTGTCTGACGGAATCTTTATTTCAATGGAAAAATTTCGTTTACCCGATTTTTTTTTTTTTTTTTTTTTTTTTTTTTTTTAATAGATATCAATGATTAGTAAATTGGGGGGGGGGGATTCCCCACCAGGTGCGTACTCGCGGTCGAAAATATCTCCAGAGGCTTAAAACACTAAACGTCTGAGACACTAATCCATAAAGTTGCTTAAATCAAAATCGATTGTACCCAAATCCGACTGGGTTCACCAGAGTTCACCATAAATTCTACGGGGCGGAAAAGGAATTATAACACACGTCCTGAGTTAGAAAAAGAATGATGCATTGAGGGAGGCGGAGGCGCGTGCCGGTCCTGATCATTGGTGGCAAAGAACAGATTACCATTCAATGATTTCAATGTCTGAGTTGATGCTGAAATTTACTCGCGATGTTTAATAATAATTAATGTACGAGAGGGAATGATTTACGGCTCTCGCTAGTCTTTTTCTGTTCCTCCGTCGCTACTGTGCTTAAAACCCCCCTTTCGCGCCTCTCGAACATCTTTCACTGAAAAATCGTTTCGTCCTTGGAATAATTGAAGCTTGAAGTATTGCGGGCATCAAACCCTGAAAACCGAACTCCGAAACGTTTTAGGATTTTCTCAGACAGTTTCTTTTTCAAAACAGAACTCACTAACATGAAAATGTTTCTATTGCTACGTAAATACGGAGAGGAATTGAATAACGACTCCACCAAAAAACGTTACATCTGACAAAACTGATTACTCAAATGTTGGCCTGTACAAGCAAAAAAAGGGAGGGATTTTAAGGCCCTATTCAATAGACAAAAATATAAATATTCCAGAAAAAATAAACAAAAAAATAAAAAAACCAATCACCGATGAATTGACAGGTTTTTTGTGTTTCTCTCCCAACTGCATGGATAAGTCGTTTTTTGGCAGAACCTTTGCGCCTTTGCCCTTTAATTGTTAAAAAAAAAAAAAAAAAAAAAAAAAAATTAACAAAAACGAGTTCTAACCTACATCGGTTTCCCTATAAGACGATATGATTTTTTTTTTAATGATTGTAGATGTAGGTGTGTAGGAGTAATGCTTTTACAGAAAAACAATTAAACTTTAACTAAAAGCTGTTCGTACGCGCTCAAAGTATACAGGGTCGTCAAATTGGCATCGGATGAGTCGAGATCCACCAAAAAACGGCAGGTGAGCCAACCGTTGCATGTTTGGTTCCGTTCGTCAAACAACTGTGCACAATTTGACGACTCATCAAACTGCAAAGTTATTTGACGATGGTTTTGTGTGTCATCTGTTCTCAAATCTACGGTTAGCAAAACCAATAAACCCATTTTGGAGGTGTTTTGGTTCAGGTTATGTTTGAATTTTAGAAACGCCAGGTTGGCAGTTTTACAGTTTGCGGTGGATTTCAGCTCACCGATGCCAATTTGACGATCCTACTTTGAGCGTGTACGAAGGCTTAAATTCAATGGAGCTGTTGCAAACTTTTGCTACAGGCTTATTAATAGTTGATTATGGAGTAATACCCTATAAAAATAACGATTAGCGCACTAAAAAATCACGAAATCCACTCCTAAACTCACAAAATGCTTTTAAACGCGAGACCGTAATGGCGGCCGAGGCCGCGGTTTTCTTATGGCAATTGTGTGCTTCTTCTTCTTCTTCTTGTGTAGTGTTGCGAGACTACCTCCTGTAGATGGCGCTGATTGAAGATAAGGAAACCCAATGCAAACCGCGGCCCCGGCCGCCATTACGGTCTCGCGTTTAAAAGCATTTTGTGAGTTTAGGAGTGGATTTCGTGATTTTTTAGTGCGCTAATCGTTATTTTCACCGGGTAATACCCCATAATCAACTATTAATACGCCTGTAGCAAAAGTTTGCAACAGCTCCATTGGATACTTCAACAATAGGTCAGTCGAATGTTAATGAAGGGAATCAGGAACGCCCTCCTCTCACCCGTCCCAGTATTCCATCGGCAATTTTCTTGCAACCTGCTTCGAGTTTTTTCAGCGACTGACTGTTGGAATTAAGGTACAATTTTCGAAGCGACATGAAATTCGAAGCTTAAACTTCGACGGTCAAAACTGAATGAAAATATTTTGACTCATAGATTGAGTTTCAGGCGAGGATGGAAAACCAGCGTATTTTCCTTCAGAATGTGAATGAACGAAGTTTTTCACCCCCTCATAAGGACGGGCAGGGCGGGAAAATTGTATGGTTTCCATTTTAATTGGCTTCTCTGGTTTATTTATGATTTCAATTTAACACAATGGAGCGGTGGAGGAGGGGAGGGGGAGCAATATAAAAGGGAACAGAACAACAGTGAATGAAAATTGCGAGGTGGATGACGCGGTGTTGCCACACTTGGCAAGAAAATGTGAAATTCGTCGTATTGGAAACATGTCCTATTTGAAGGCATACGTTTGAAAAAGATACAAATGAGGGGGTTTTATACACGCTTTCTGCATCCTTGTCTAACACGTATATTTTAAGGGAAGTAGGAGAGAGAAAGAAGATCAAGGGTCTCTTCCACTCTCTCATTTCATCATTTATTTTATTTTATAATCTCATTTTATTTCACTTTATTACTTTTTTCCATCCCTCTTAATTAATTATCATTATCATTATCACCACCATTATCATCATCGTCGCTGTTGTTCGCATACGAACATAAAAATAAGGAAACGAAACTTGAATAATGGTCAATGATGTTTCAAAAATATACAAAATGTATGCATTACAAGTATATTATGTAGTCTGTTGCTATTTGATCATAGAAGATAAAAACAAATTCAATGGGTTCGACGTAAACTTTTGCTGATGCGTTATGGAGGGTTGATTTTGATTCCTGGGTAAACTTATTTGAAAATAACGTTGATAGCATACGAAAGTTCCAAAATCCACTCACAAACTCAATAAATAAATTAAATAAGTAAATTGTTGAGGAAGAAAACAAAGAAATGAAATTTTTTTAACAACAATTTTTGAATGTAACAAACAAAAAAACAATTTTTGAATGTATAAAATGAAGTAAGATAAAATGAGAGAGTTTGTCCCTTTGTCCATCACTGTCCAACACATGTTCTGGAGAAAGGCTAGGTAAACAGAGTCTTTCAGAACTCAACTGAACACGAAGAGATATTCATATACTCATTCCAATAAATTTCTCCAAAGTTTGATCATGGGTTGAAGAAAAAATGCGAAGACGGAGGCATCTTCGTCGGAACTTGAATTGGATCTCCGCCAAAAAAATATTCGACTTATACACCCTTTTCTTAGTTTCAGCCGAAAGAACAGCCTTAAAATTAGTGAACATGGTCGTTCTTCATGGTGTTGGAGGCGTTCAAAAAATTACAAACAAGATTGAGTCAGGATATAATCGTCCGGGTTGGACAAAATTTTGATTAATAAATAAAACCTCGCAGCGAAATAATTAAACGCGCCAGTTTTCTCCGGATTTTTCGAAGTTCAAAATTTTCTGTCAAACGAAGAAAATGTTGATCATATATATTCAACAGGGGGTGAAGAGGAGGAGGGGAGATAGGTTAGGCAACAAAAAACTTCGTTACATTTTTCGTGACTTTCGTTTTTTCTTACTAATGAACGTTTCATTTGTTAAATGGAGCATTAATTTTCAAATTATTTTTTTTTTCTAACACTTGGCGAAAAAAAAAATAATAATAAATAAAGAACCAAAAGGCTAGGAGTATAAATTTGCATGATCAATTGACCATTCCCTTTTTTTTTAATTCATTATTTAAAGAATTAAAAAGCGCGCATAAAATATAAGCCCTTGGCTTTACTTTCATTTAAAAAATTTCACTGCTGGATGCCGGGTTTCGCTCTCATTCTCAATTTTCATAACTTTCATTGTAAGCGATAAAGCCATATTTTTTTCGCTTCGCTTCGCTCGAGCGAGCGTGGTGGGTTAGGTGACGCGTCCCGAAGCTTGGTTCGAAGCTTCCTCCGTTTCACTGGCGGATCCAAGAAATTATCCTTCTCTCTCTTTTCCCATTTGAACGCATGTGTTAGAGAAGCAAAGAAAGAGGGATCAAAAATCACGTGATTGACCCTAATGTGTCCTTTTCTAACACGCGCGTTGTAATTAGAGAAGAGTGAGAAAGACGAATCCCTGAATCCGCCAGTACTCCGTTTAATTATGCGAGGGCAACGAATTTAAATTCATTTATGCCACAATAATGTAACCTTAGAATTCAGTTTTAAAACGGTTAAATATACGAGTCTCTCTAATTTCCCTCTCCTTTTTTTTCTCTCTCTTCTAAAATTGCTCAATAAATTTGGCGCAGCTCGACTCGACTTAAACTTAAAACTTTAAACTCGGTGAAAACTTTCTGGTGGGAATTATTATTGAGACACCACCATCACCATCCCTTCCACCACTACGCGACGCGACAAAAGTTCGAAGGAACCAGCGGCGGGATTTAAACAAGAAAATGTATACAATTTTAATTTATTCGGATGAAAGCCGCGACTTTGGTACTCGTAAATGCGACAAAAATAACACGGCGCTGAGTCCGCAACCCGCGCTGCAGAATGGGGCCGCCATTTCTCACGATTCATGCGAAAAAGGGGTTGGAAACACACGCTATACAGATTCAAACGGTCGATCATGGCGACGTACAGGTACAGGTAGGTGACTTAAGGAAAAGTTAAGTACCGCGCCGGGGCACTAAACCTAAGCTAAAGTGCTCCCCCTCCCTTTCAACCGCCCCTCCACCCTTAATTCCACTCTACCGGCAAAAAACGACCGAAATGGAAATTGAATGATGGGCCCAGCTCTCATTCCGACGGTCTCGTGGCGGGCCTAAAACCTAAAAGACCGCGACTTACTGTCGGCATGTTCTTATTTACATAAATTATTAAGTTTGTTAACAAACCATTATTTTAATGATTATTTTCTTCATAAGTTTTTCCCTCGCGCACCGCAACGATGCGGAGGGGCGGGGGAGGGGGAATGGGACTGGGAAGGGAGGGAAGGTGGATCTCATAATCGACTGTTAGTCGGAGCGCGGCGAGATGTGAAGTGGGAGTGGAAGGGCAAAAGCACACGGTGTGGCGGCGAAGGGGGAGGGGGAGAAAGGAGGAGGAAGGGGCTTTTTTCATCATTTAAAACTTTGGAAAAAGTCTAAAGCTCCTCTCTCGCTTTCCGCTTCGAGCCCTCGCAGTACACCTCCGTCTTCATCACCCCTTCTCGACCCCCCCACCCTCCCCCACCACCCTCTATGTCTTCCCTCATCTCCTCCGGGTCGTATTCTAACCGAGCCTCTAGCTTCTTAGACTTTATTGATTTCTCCTCCCGCGACTACTCCGCAGTAAATATACGCCCCCTCCTCCTGCGGATCCCTTCCGCAGCCTCTCCCCCCCCGGAACACGCCGCATGCCGGCTTTTTTTCCATCCCCCGCCACGCCCGCTCCGTTCGAGCGCCAGACGCTTTGTCGCGCGGGGAAGTATCAGAGGCCGTGGAAGGGGACCTCTCCTCGGTTACCGCTGTATGGTTATTCAGTATATACCAGACGATATCACGAACACCAAAAACCGGAATAAATCACGACGGAATTTCTCTCTCTCTCTCTCTCTCTCTCTCTCTCTCTCTCTCTCTCTCTCTCTCTCTCTCTCTCTCTCTCTCTCTCTCTCTCTCTCTCTCTCTCTCTCTCTCTCTCTCTCTCTCTCTCTCTCTCTCTCTCTCTCTCTCTCTCTCTCTCTCTCTCTCTCTCTCTCTCTCTCTCTCTCTCTCTCTCTCTCTGTTTCAACCCTCTTCCAAGATTTATCCTCCCCTTCAACCCTCAGGGCTGGCAACGCGTCGCTAACTTTTAACAATCTGCGTCATATTTATCGTGTTCCCTGTAGCGTCGCGACGTCGCCAAGGAAAAGAGAGAGGGACGCCTCCTCGCCTGCCGCCGCCGCCGTGTCGCGTATCGACGCCCATGCGACATGCAGCGCCATCTAGCGGATTCCGACGCGGGCCAGGCTCACAACCGCAAATATTTACCGAGTATCTTACTTGGTAATCCAGCTGCGCGGTGCCGAAGCGTCGCGCGGTGGTGCGTTGTAGGGATTCGGGGTGGGGAGGGGGGGGGGTGTGCGCTAAAACGTGTTCGAAGGGACGGACGCGCGTCTCGCGTGCGAGAGTTCAAAATGCGTGCGTGCCGCGGAAGGATTTCGCACCGCCCGCCCGCCGGCGAGCACTGGTGGGCGGGATGGGGGAAGGAGCGTATAATATTATTTCATCCGGAATATTATCACATTTTCGCCGCCTGTTTGATGATTTGGTGCGTATTTCCGCGAGTGCCAACCGAGGGGCTTCGAGCCGCCGCGCCGAGCCATTCCGCTAGAATTTACGATAAGAGATAAGGAGTGGAGTCGGGGGTAATGGGGGTATATTTTCGGGGGATTTACAACATGTTAAACGGTTGGTACAATTCCGCTTGTGGATGAGATGAGGGTGGTGTATAAACTTTGGTTCAATTAAGTTTCGGCGAGCGGAAAGGTGGGTGAGGACCAGAGCCGGAGGAAGTGGGGGGGGACGAGGCACGATCGCAGAATATATACACTCATTTATCGGAGCTCTCAAACGAAGATAGGGGTGGAGACTGGAGAGCGCACAGTAAGAAAAATTCGGCCAGTTTATGGGACTTGAGAACTTCTACAACTTCATTCTGAATCCTAAAATCCTTAAAATATCTATTAAAGCTTCGATTGATTCGATTCGACCCTCCACCCCGCCACGCTGTGGTCTGCGAGATCGACAAAAATTAAATTTCTCACCAATTTTTCATTAATAAACTTTTAAGACCACTTTGAATCACAGAAAACACTTTAAACAAACAATTTCAAACTACAAATGTCACTGGAGAGTCTTAGAATAATTGTAAGATTAAAAGGTCGAAAACAGAGATTTTTGATGAATTTCATCATCGATTTTTAGCCCCTTTTTTCCGATCTCAGACCATTGAGCGCCGGGGAGGACGATTACTGAAGGAGTTGATAATGCGTTTGGTAGTTATGATTTCAGGGAGATAAAGTTGAGTTGGAGGAGCACAGCGCGAGAAATTCCGCTATTTTGACGATATTCGCGAAAAACAAAAGCCAAAGATAGCCTCCCTAATCCCGTGTACCCCTCCTCTTCCCCCTCCCGGAACCTATCGATTGAGTGGGGTCTCGAACCCTTTTTCCCCCTCCGCCCACTCTCGAAGGAGCAAACGTTTTAATTAATCTTCAATCGCGTCCCGAGAAAACGTCCCGCGTTTCTAAATGCCGAGCGGAAAAGTTAGCCACTTTCAATTTTCAATCTATCTCTAATCGCTTCTGAGAGATCGTTGAAATTCGGCGGAGGTTACAGCGCGGACACCCTACTTTGATTCGAAATCAATTGAATCGTCAGGGCAGAGATAAAGGTTAACGAGAGGGACGGAAATAAGAGATTGAAATGAATGGAAAGGTCAAGGTCGGCGCGATTAGATTGGATTTTGAGTTTTGCGCCGTACCTGTGAGAAACATCCAAATCCTCTAGACTTTCTATTTATATTTTCTTTTATTTTTCTTAAGTTCTGAATTTTTGTGGGATGAGGGAAAGGAATTGAGAGTAAAGTCATCGATCGAGTTGGCTCTCTTTGGGGACCAACCAATGCAATGGCGGACCGCGAATATATGGTACCTTTCTCATTTCCCCCTTCAAACGTTGGAATAACTGAAAACGATGCTCTTCGCATCCATTAAAACGCATTAAAAAGATCGAACTATAATGAAGGTGCACAGTACTTTTCCTTGAATCGATGTTTTGCAAGTATTTAAATGGAAGAGATATAGGGTTGTGGGTTGTCATCATCAAGTGGTCGTTCGTGAGCTTTACCGAAGGTGGGGTCACAAAGTCGCGTCTAGGTGCTCATTGCGCTTGCATGTTGGGTGGGAAATTGAGGGGTCCGAGGGGGGAGGGGAGGAGGGGAGGAGGGATGAGCGGCGAAAGGGGGGTGGATTTGTAAAGGGGGGGGGAGCTCATTTGCTTAAGCATAGAGTGAAGAAGCAAGAACATTAAGAAGGCGTATCCTTTGCTACCTGATTAAAGTAATTTAATGAGTGAGGTTACCTTTTAACGCGACGTCTTAAATCATTCACTCGGGTTTTTATATATACCTTCCATTCTACATCTTCTTCTTCTTGTTCCACAGAGCTTGAGCCGCGACTAATCTATTCGTGCCGGGTATCAGATAACGAAAACTTCCGGTTCGGTTCTCTTTTAACCCCCCCCCCCTCCCTTTCCCACCATTTTACTCCTTTCCCTGACGGTCAGATTTTTTTCTCATTCGCTTATCTTTCGAGCATCAACAATAATCGACGGGTATCTACTATCTACGCATGCGATTGTGGGAGGAGGATGGAATGAAATAGGCGTGAGCGTGCGGAGTAGGGGAGAAAGAAGAGAGGGGATACGAAAAGAAAGCACTCGGCATGGACGCTCTTGGACTGATTTCCAGAGAGAAACATCCATGTAAGGGTGGACAGGAAAAGTTCAGAGGAAGTGTCTTCTTATCAGAGGTTCTCAGCAGTAGCGCACCGAGAGTTTCTTCATCTCACTCTTTTCTCCATTATGAAACGTATGTTAGACAAGGATGGACAAAGGGATAAAACCCCCTCCTTCTGTCCTTTTCCTACTCATGCATTCAAATGGGAAATGAGAGAGATGGAAGATATCCTGGTTGCGCCAGTGGTTCTCAGAGCAGGCTTTTGGGGAGGGAAAGGAGGGGGGTGATAATTGACAAAACAAGAATAAACCAAAATATATTCAAATTATTATATTTTTTAATTTTTTTATTTGTTTGCTTCTTTGAAACCTCCAAATTCTATTACATATCTGCACTGGGGTATGATGAAGTAAGAGACTAATTTTGAGCAAATAGATCAATCACTCTAAGCCAACAAAGCAGCTAAGATCTCGCACTGAAAAAACAAATATTATGTGCAGCCGAAGCAGCTTTTTGAAATAGCTTTGCAGAGCAAAAGTTCAAGCTCTACCGGAGAAAGTTGCAGGTGTACCAAAGCACTACTTCTTTAGAGTAACAGCCTCTTTTCTTGCTTTGGCTCTACCGAAGTAGTACTTCAGGACAACCGCATAACTTGCTCCGGTAGAGCTAGGACTTTTGCTCTGCGAAGCTATTTCAAAAAGCTACTTCGGCTGTACAAATGTACATAAACTTTGTTTTTTCAGTGTCTTCCAGTCTGCAATATCTCTTATTTCCACTTTGAATGTCTATTGTCTAGGTAGAAAAAGGAGAGAAAGAGATGGTATTATACCCCTTGTCTATGCCAGTCTAGCATACGTGTTTCAATGCAGGAAAGAATAGAGAGGTATACAGAATGTCTCGTTGCGCTAAAGCTTGCTTCAGAAATATAGGCGCAGCTAGGTCGCAATCCTTGGCGAATTTTCAATTAATTTTCATTCCTCCCAAATCAAAACAAAACTTCACTAACCCAGAGGTCCCGGGTTCGAATCCCGACCGAGGTGACTGCAAGATTTGACGATCTCGAATCTAGTCATCTGGGAAGGACATGAATGCATAATACCCTGTTTCTTTCAATGTGTCTATAGGTGGCTGTATAGATTCTCCGAAATAGGAGAATAGAGTCAAATAAATCCGGGAAAAAAAAACAAAAACAAAACTTGCCTCCGACTTAAAACTGTTGATTTTAGAGCGTTCCTCTCCAAAGAACCATCTAGACGCGGCGGCACGCCACTACCCTCACAGCAGTGGCAAGTGCAGTGCATTCGTGGAATCATTTAAACATCGCGCTAACGAACTCCCAGCTCTCACATAAAGCTCACTGACAATTAACAAGCGTTTCCTTTTTAAATATTTCTATTAGAGAACTATGACAAAGATGCAACTTCAGCTAGATTAATTAGATGCCGAAGCCCGTCAAAACAGAAGGCGCCGCGATCATCTTCTAAACCAATTTATCAAACGTGCAGCATTGATTCGTTCAACTCGTTTGGCCGTTTATGGTCGCGGATACAAAGCTATAGATATGGTGTTAGCGTCAAGATGGGTTGAGATTGGTGCGAGAAGGAGTGAGAGGGGGTGAGGGAGAAAGAGAGAGAGCTGAAGAAGAAAAAAAAAACACCAGCCAAACGACCGCGACTGGAGAGGAAAAGTAACTTATTAGCATTAAATACTAATTGGTAAATTACTGTCTACCGCGGCATCGATATAGGGCTTCAGCTTAATTTCGGTGATCTCATAGACAGAATATTTAGCTGGATCGAGTTTCATCTACATTCAAAATCAACTAGATGAGAGGGGACGTTGAAGAATGGACGGTTCGGAGACATACAGTACGTCTCAAAAGTCGTCACAGTATAGGTTCAAGTCGAAAAATGCGTGCCCAATTTCGATAAACATCAGGTATGCTCGCTCGTTAGTCGGAGATCGAGAAAATCATCAATCAGTTTATATGAGAAATCTGGGGAGCCATATAAGCTAAAGAGCAGCCCCATTGCTTATCGAAATCAGATACTCGTTTTTCACTCGAACAACTTTTGAGACACACTGTAGTTATATCAAAGCCATTTATCTGAATTCATTTGGTTCGTTTTTAATGCATGCACAAGGACACTCTTAAAATCTCTGAAAAGAAAAACTAAAGAGAAAAGAAAACTTTGCCGACTCACACAAACGCACAAAAAAAGTAAAAAAAAATTAATGTTTCTTGCTTTTTTGATTCGAGTATTTTAATTTTAAACCGTTCGGGTGCCTGAACAGTGAACATAGGACAAGATGTATTCGATGTGGAAATCTCTAATTAAGACTGGAGAAAGGATAAGAATCGTTTGCCGACTCACTAAATAAACAAAAAAATAAGTAGATTCCTGGAATCTACTTAAAAGTAGCAAAAAAATTAAATCTTACTTCTTTGATTCGCAGTTGATAAAATGTGTGATAAGGACTTGAAAACGTAGCATTTCCTTACGCGCAACTTTTCGCGGTTTCGCACTAAAACTGGTTTCCCCGATATTTACTTTCCGTAACTACTGATAATTCAAAATAAATATTTTAAAAAGTGAGCTCTTTCGAGTGAGAGTTTGCCACGTTAGATATAAATATTACTTGGTAATGTAAATGGTGCGGCATGAGTTCTGAAACTATGGCAAGGTATCGTCGAGATTGAGTGATCTTGCTGAAGAACTTTCGGCTGTTTCTATTAGAATAAGAAGAAACAATGTCTATTTTTCGAGCATAGGGAAAATTCGTGGCCTCTGCAGTGATTTCATCAAAAAAACATTCATAGCTCACAAAATATATATGGCACTAAACAAAGAGACGATTGGTTTTCCGGAATTTCCCGACTTTCAATAACTATCCACGTTAAGTTTTCGTATTTCTTCCCACTCAGCATTAAGGAAAGCTATCTGAGACACTCGAAAATAAGACTTTCATTCATCAAAAGCCAGCGAAATATTGTAAAATATTAGCATATTATGCTCATGAGTGTTGGCTTTCGTTATAACGGATTACAGCTAGGAAACAGAAGAAAATTAAATTCTGTCTAGCGTTTACAGAGACATAGGGGCTGATTCAGGAATTTCTCTCTCTCTTTCTCTCTCTTTCTCTCTCTCTTTCTCTCTCTTCTCTCTCTCTCTCTCTCTCTCTCTCTCTCCTCTCGCTCCTCTCCCTCTCTCTCCCTCCCTCTCTCTCCTCTCTTTCCCCCCTCTCCTTTTCTCTTCCTCTCTCTCCCTCTCTAGTTTCTTTCACGTTAGATGGTGGGGAACTCGGGGAGGCAAAAGTCACGTGATTGCCCCACCTCGCATTTTCTAGACACGTGCTCAACAAATCGCGGCAGAGGGAGTGAGAATGAGAGAGGGGGCAAGGGGGGAGAGAAAAAAGTCCCTGAATCGATTGATACGATGAAAATGACAACATTGAAATTTGAGAAAACGACCTAGGTGATGAAAGAAGAGGAGAGAGGAAGGGGGAGGGGAGGGGAGGGGAGGGGAGGGAGGGAGGGGAGGGGGAGGGGAGGGGAGGGGAGGGGAGGGGATGGGAGGGGAGGGGAGGGGAGGGGAGGGGAGAGGAGAGGAGAGGAGAGGAGAGGAGAGGAGAGGAGAGGCAACGGGAGAAAACTTGATGAAAGGAAGTCGACAATAATTATCCAGAAGTTTTTGACTTCTATCTGAAGATGGACTCGTCGCACGGTGGATCGAGTCAATGGGGAGGGTCGGACATAGGCAGGAAAAAAAAAGGTCACATTTCCAATAACTTTTTATGGTTTTCTAGTAGTTAAACATATACAGGGACTATATCCATGGTCATAAGTCATTTCACCCCCTCATTTGACGTGCGGGTTGCCTAAACTTGAGAAGGTAGGCAATATGAAATTTACCGTTTGATTTTTAAGTTTTTCTTTTGCTTTCGCATCAGATTTTGAAATGTAAATCAAAATTTCGATTTCACTGGCTTATTTTCCTCCCTCTGATGAACATTTTCACATGTCGTTGATATTTTTTTGGCATTATTATAAGGGGAGAAAAAATACTTTGAAAACTCGCTAAAAAAAAATTGTGAAAAAAAGGGGGGAAAAAGCTCTACAAAAAAATGTCCCCATATGTCCCCTAAATGCTTTTCTGGGTTGTTTTCTACACCTCCTCAGGAATTGTATTCCAACAAAAATTGGCCGCTAATATCCGCTAATTTGAGCAAACGACTCGTTTGACATGAGAGCAAGTCGTACGCGTTTTGAAGCTTATCTCGCTTTCCTCCTATCACAAAGATTCGCGCATCACAAGATATCTTCCAATCTCGATAAGTCTTCAATTGATAACTAATTTTCACTAATTTTTGATTTCTTGGTGGAAAATGACAAGAATTCGTTCCCTACGTGCATTCAGCCATAGGTTTAGGTGAATTATTGGTGTTACAAGTTCAGTGTTTGGTTTATTTAATTTATGTTATATTTGCCGTTTTTTTTTTTTGACAATTTTAATGTATTTCATAATGTTATTTACGTATTTGCAATTGTTCAATGACACCCTCAAGACACAATGAAAGAGACGATGATGGAGAAGACTGATCGAATTTATTTGTTGAACTCTACAATAATAAAAGTAGTTGGATGATTGTGATCATCTGGTCACGTTCATTATAAAAAAACTATAAAACTCCGTTCGACGAACAAACTTTGACTGATGAGTGCCACATGTTTGTTTGAAATTGATGAATTCAGAATTGTGAACAGAAGAAGAAGAAAGCCAAGGAATATCTCCCAGAGGCACTTGCACTTCTGAAGGTTTGACCTCAAGACACAATGAAAGAGACGATGATGGAGAAGACTGATTGAATTTATTTGTTGATTTGAAAATCTGTCGTAATAAAAAGATGCACCTAGTTTTCTCCCCTTTTCCGTGTTTTTATTTATAATGTAACAAGAAAAATTGAAGTTAAAGAGTTTCAAAAGATCCACACGGACAGAAAGAAAAACGAGGAAGTAAAAATTCTTAGTTTGACTGGAAAAAAAAAATCATCGTTATATTGTCCCACGTATGTGGGCGTATAACGAAAAAATGGTGGGGGGGGAGTTACGAAAAATTAGGTTAAGAATTGTTTAGCAAAGGAATAATGTGACATTAGTAGTGAGGAAATTGTGACCCCCCCCCCCTCGTATAATACGCCACGAATCTACAAAAACCGCCTACTTGTAACCCCCCCCCCCTCGAATAAATACGCCACGAATCAACAAAAACCGCCTACTATCTTATTATCTGCTTCTTTCAGCCGTTCAGTACCGCATTAGACGCGTGCAATGTGTGTTTTGAGCAAACCGTGTCCACTAATGACGAGAAAATGTGTCAAAATACATTTTAAAACTCATAAATTGCAAAAAATATAATCAAAAACGGATTCTACGACGAAAAATACATAAGGTAACAAATTTCTGGGGAATTACATGCTCGAAAAAGGTCCATACTTAGAGGAAACGAAGTGCGTGATGCGCGATGTCCGACCCCTCCCATTGACTCGATCCACCGTGCGTCGTCGCGTTCACGGGGATGAGTTTGATAATGATTAAAAGAACAATTAAATGGATGTGGATGGGAGCTGATAATTGCTTTACGACGAAACCATGCGAATAATTTCATTTCTTTCTTCGCGAGTTCATTAAATTGAGCGAATAAGTTCGCTGGCTCGATTACGAACAGGCATGCGGCGAGGCATGCTATCGTCAGAAGATCCGGGACGGAGAGGCGCGAGGGGGGGGGGGATAAAGAGGGGCCGGGAGGCGGTGATACCCTAGGTTGTCATACGCGAAGTTACACGCACTATTTAAGATACTAAATCGCAGATGGACACGCACAATTACGAAAATAAAATTTCGTCTTTATCCTTTGACCTTGAGCAGAGTTGGGCAAAAATAGGAGTGCAATCGATTACACGATTACTAGGTAGGTAATCGGTAATCATCAAACCTTAAGCTGTCAGTTAAAAGTAGTCTTCTCTGCTTTAAAAGAAACTTTAGGGTTACTTAGATTAGATCTAATTTTTCTGCAACTAATATGGAAAAAATGACCTTCCGAAAAAACCAAATCACAAAATTCACTCGTAGAATCGCGCTTAATGGCGGAGCTCCGCAGGTATCATGGAAGATTTGTATCTAATTTGAGACGTACTCATTACTCGCATCTC
Source organism: Trialeurodes vaporariorum (assembly GCA_011764245.1). Taxonomy (NCBI): domain Eukaryota; kingdom Metazoa; phylum Arthropoda; class Insecta; order Hemiptera; family Aleyrodidae; genus Trialeurodes; species Trialeurodes vaporariorum. The sequence continues at coordinate 20,505,901 of VMOF01000320.1, forward strand.
TGTGTTTCCGTAAAGAAAGTGACAAATTAGACAGGAATCTCGAATGATACCTGCGTCCCTCCACCATTACGATCTTGCCGTTACAGCTATTTTCTGAGTTCATTACTAAATATTATAATTGTTTAGCGTGATTTTCGTGATTTTCATGTTTGCTTACAGAAAAAGTTTGCTATTGACTGAAAAAGTTAATGAGGACCAGAGATTAGTAAGCCTAGAAGATATGGCACTTCCTATCTCAACCGTGTCGAACAACTGTTGGCCGGGCCCCGTAAAAAAAACGCCTGCAGAATGGTCGTGATGCAACGTGCAGTACGCTGGTGAACGTAAACATTGTTGTTATTCATGTTGTTGGAAGTGAGGTTAGATTTTCTGCCGCATCTAAATGTTTGTCATTTAATGACCGATGGGAGGACTAAATTGTCTAAGATTTTCATATTCATGTTCAAAATATACTCAGAGCCCATTAAACTTCCCAATTACTTTATTAATATTATTAATTTAGTTAGTGGCGTTGCTGTGAAACCTGATAAAACCTCATTTCAAACAACAACAACAACAACAGTAATAGTAACATTGTTTACGGTCACCAGCGTACGCCACATTGCATACTCCGTATGTAGTCGAACAACACTTTTGAATCGTTAGGCCATATCTCTTAGGCTTAGTAATCTCTGATGAGGACACAGTCACTTGGCTTCAGGCCTTAAAAGCCTTGTCTTCTGACGGTGATAGTACTTACATGAACGGTCACCTCACCTCACGCACGCGGTAGGAGAAGTTAACCCAATTTACCTCATCGCCACGTATTTACACACGCAACTTTGAGAGGTTGGGGGTTGGTGGTTGGGGGCTGACTGAGACCGAGCGGTGAGCACTCGCATGATGGCAGTCACGCAAAACCAGGGTCATACTTATGAGTTTAACAATATTATATAATATATAGAAGCAAGCGAGAGTCAAGTTTGTGGGTAGGGACGACGGGGTTGACGACGCCGAGAAGCCAAAGTGGCTTAACGAAGTGTATGTGGTGGGGTCAGGGAAGGGGGTGGAGCGGGGTAGAAAGTCCCGAGACCCGCGGGGCCGCGGATGAGCAAAAGTAAGTTTTGACACAAACCGTCAACCGGTGCGGTGCGGTGAGGCATTTGCGAGTTGCGACTGATCCTAAAACAACTGAATAATCGAGGTCACGGAAGGGTAAATCCTCGACCACTGTCGCGTCCATGGTAATGGTCAGGGTCGCAGATGTGGATGAAAGCGAACGGTCAGGAAAGGGAGGAAAGTCAGAGAAATGAACAGCCTCGGTTGTCAGGTCATACGGAGGAGCTATTTCTGAATCTTTTTTGGAAATATATAGTATTTTAACTCAAAAAATCTCTATTTTTTTTTTTTTTTTTTTTAAATGTTGAAATTCGGCCCTTAAATTTTAATACCGGGCTTAAAATACAAGTCATTACCAAGTCCATGCAGGGTCTAAAAGAAAACAAATCAGCAAATCAACAGACCTACACATTTTCCGCGCAATCAAGTGACAAAGAATATACTAAGCCAAGAATACCACCGTAATCACAAACATAAATCAAAACTAACCCTTTAGATACCAAACCCGTGCATTCGTTTATTTTAAGCCGTTTTATACGGCTGCAAATCACTGAGAAAGTTATATCGCCTTGACAGTAGACACTTCGAAAGAATATTTGATCAAGCGCCTTCAATTGATGAGGTATGCAAAAACAAGTACCGCGGAGCAGGCATATTTATCTTCTCGCTTGATCGCGGCGAATCTACCTCCCCATGCACCATAGTAAGGAGAGACGATATTGAGATGGAAACCCATTAATCGTGCAAAACACCGTCACATTTAAAGTCCTTTATGAGTTTAGGGGTGGATTTTGAAAGTTTCAAGAGCTTATTATCGTTAGGCTTTTACATCTGAATCGACCCCCCTTGAATCGGCTTCGGCAAAAATTTGCAACAGTTCTTCATGACCAAAGGGACGATTCTTTAAAATGTGGCAACATAGGGTGCAGTGGTGACCGGATCTACGAAATACCTTCTACGTGGGACGACGGTACTTATATATACGTATATACATATCTACCTACATACTTGCGAAATCAAATTAGATAAATGGATTGGAACAAGGGAACGGAGGACAAGCTACAACTGAAAAACAGGAGAAGAGCGAGAAAGGAATATTGTGTAAGGGGCGGGGGTTGGGGTTAGGGGGGGGGGGGGAGGCCCACAACTCAGCATGATTTAAGAGAGCTCCCGCAAATCCAACCGCAACGGGTTACGTTGGCGACGCGACGGGTGGAAACACAAAAAAAAAGGATGCTATGATAATCTGAGCGGATCTGAAGGAAAAATAAAAAACAAAAACAAAACCGAAAAATGTTAAAAAAAGGGGGACTTTCACTCGCTCCCCCTCACGCAGAAAATATAAAAATGGAGGGGGTGGGACCATATAATTTATGACGTTTTAAGTTATTACACACGGTTGCACGCAGATGTAAAACAATAATAAAAAAAGAAAAAAAAATGAGCCAAGGAGGGTACAGTGAAAACAAAAATTATTACAGAAACAGTATTTACTTTTCCACCCTCGCACTCACGACCGCCATTGAGGGGGCGCGTCGGATTTTTAAAAACCCTCGAACCGTCCCTACCTCGCCAGGACTGCCGGGGGATATTAAATCATAATCCTTCTAGATCACTACCCCTTGATACTCATTACGTGGCTAGATTTCACCTTGACTTCCCTCCCCCCCCCCCCCCCCATTCATAAATTCACCACACCACTATATTGTTACCAGAGATAAACTGCCCAGCCTATCGCAACCACCTTCCCCCACCCTCTTTGCCGGGTGCCCTCTAGCCCTTGAATAATGCGGATAATCCGCAAAACAGCATGACTAAATAATATGATGATGAGCATATGCAAAACTTGGTTTGATCACCGTGAAACCGCGCCTCGCCGCAATTAGAATAAACTGCCGAGTTACGAGACGCAAACCGTGGAGTATACAATACATACAGTTCCCATGGACAGCGGACGACCTTTGTGCTCACGACCATAAATAGACGATGTTTAGGAAGAGAAAAACCAAAAGGGATCTTTTCTATATATTTTTTTTTTTTTAGGTTGCTTGTAAATTTCCACTGAAATTTTTACAAAGAGGAAAGAGGCACACAATTTAAAAGGTGGTTCCAGTGGCGGCCAGTGCAATATGGTAACAGTACTTTTCCTCCATTTGACTCAATGTAAAATAATCGAATGCTGGTGAAGCGCTGCTTCGCTGTCGAATCGATTGTTTTACATAGGATCAAATGGAGGATAGCATTGGTGCCCAATTGCACGACCCACCTCTGATGGGTGGTTCGTGTACTGAGTCCATCACTGAAAAAACATAGTATAAGTATAGTCGAAGCAGCTTTTAAAAATAGCTTCCGCAGAGCAAAAGTTCTAGCTCTACTGGCGAAAAATGCAGTAGTACTGAAGCACAAGTTCGGTATAGAGTAAGAGCCTTTCTTCTAATATAGCTTTTGCTCTACCAAAGTAGAGCTTCGGTAAAACTGCAACTTTCTCCGGTAGAGCTAAAACGTTTGCTCTGAGAAGCTTTTTTAACCCTTTCTTGGATAGTGGTACACAATATGTGTACCATTTTATGTAACATGTGATTCAAAGGAATTTAAATGGACATTTTTCAAAAAGTTGTGTGACCCATCAAAGTTCTTAAAAAAAGTGTCTTCTTTCGAACGGTCTAAATAAATCTAAAAAAAAAACTCACATCCCAAAATGCGTGCATGAAAGGGTTAAAACGCTGCTTTGGCTGTACTTAAATTTCGTTCTTTTAGTGATATATGTAGACTGTGGAGAGTTAAGACGAGTGAAATTGTGGGCGCCGCGGCCGCCCAGTGGTGAAGCGTGCAATCAGATAACGTTGCACTTGGACCATTCAAACCCATGAAGACTATCGAACTAAAAGGAATCGGCGGTGACCAGCGAATTCGATCCTTTGTATGCGTTCAAATGGAGAAAATGCAACGTTGCCAAATAGCACGCTTCGTCACTAACGCCGACATTGAATGCGATTTTGATTTTTGGCGGTGTACGGACGCAGGCACAGCACGATTCTCTCAAAAAATTTAACGGAAAATAATAATAATAAAAAAAAAAAAAAAAGAAGAAGCTTTTCATCAGTCTCCCTTCTCATTTCCTTAAAGGATTAAATCCTGGACTGACTGAAGGTCAGACAACCAATTTCTTGCTGATGGAACGAACTTGAGGTGGTTTTTCGCGCGATCTATAACCCAAGGCATCGACAACTCAATTACCTAATGGACCTTCCTTCGATGTGCTTTCAATTCTCCCCCCCCCTCTTCAATTCTTTTCTTCCTTCCTTTTCTTTCCAATCCCCTCTCTTTTCAAACTCACTCTCCCTCAGCCTGAAATGTCCGATTATTTGACCATCAAGCGGCTTTTAACGGCTGGTGAAACTGCTGGCCAATGGCCGCAGCGCAGCAACTTGTCAATTTGACAGGGCGGTTACAACGGTGGAGGGGGGGTGAAGGGAAAAAAATGAACGAGGAGGTGGGAGGGGAGGGGGAGACGGAGGACGTTCCGGTCAATTTAGTTACGCCGGTTCATTGCCGAAAAAAAAGGAGAAAAAGCTTGTCCGAATTCGAGCCGTGAAAAGCGAAGCGTTGCGCACAATGACTAGGACAAATTTTTCGATGCGACCGAAGCCCATCGGCCATCGCGTCGTGGCTGATTCGTGGCGGAGTTGACGAATTGGTCGTTCCATGATTTTACACACAGGGCGTTTCAGGTCTTGCAGGGGCAAAAGGGTGATTTTTTTATTTTTTTTAATCCCTAAGAACTCTTTACAAATTTTGGGAAAAACAAAGTCTGTGCATGGACATTTTCACACAGGCTCTGTTTGTCTGCCTCATTATTTTTAACATTTAAAATTTAAATAAATAAAAAAAAATAAAAAAATTGTGACGAATCCATTTGAAATTAGTTTAAAACAAAAGTACAAGTGTTTTGGATTCTTTACCTATGAACACAGAAATTTATATAACTGTTTCTTTTGGAAGGATTTGCACTACAAATAAACCGACCTTTTATTTACGACGCATGACAGAAACAAGCAACATTTTCTCACCTAGATAGTTATATTAGAATTCTGTGACCAGATAGCCACTCTAAAACACTTGCACTTTCGTTTAAAATCAATTTTCACTGAGTTAATTACAATTTTTGACTTAAGCTGAAATAATTGAGGCCAAAAAAAAACCCCCAGAATCAGATCGTTCGCGTTCGTGCGGTCACCTTTTGAGGTAGGACATTAACAAAGTATCAGCCCCTTATCGGTATAGCTCGTTGCAGTCAACAATTTCAGATAGCTTCAGTGTATACAGTATACAGTATAAATCCACATGCATCGCATACACCCTCCTCTCCTCTGTGGGTATTCAAACGCGTTATACTTTCATGGCTGCATAATCAGCTCGATAATGAGGGACACTATGTAGACTCCATTGTATAGTCTCTGCAGATGATAATCAGACATCCAACAAAAAAACTATTTTTTATTCGCGCACGGTTGAAAAAGTCACCAAACTACTTGGTAAAACGGTGGGGGTCAAAGAAGTCAAACTGTTGTTAGTTGCTGCTGCCTCGCCCAGTGTTGCCAGATTGGGGTGAAAAAGCCGCACGTTTTATATTGATTTAAATGGGGACGATACGGCTTTATACCCTCGATCTGGCAACACTGGCCTCGCCACTGCAACGATAATGCGAGCGCAAGATAATAAAACCTTCCATGAAGGAGGCAGTGGGAGGGAGAGGGAGGGGGAGGGGAGAGCGAGGGCGACAACTCGCGGTTGTGCGACACTGATAGAGTGGCAAAACCGAAAAGTGACAGGGGAGGTGCAAGGTGACAAACTGCACTCCCTCAAATAGGGAGGAGGAGGTGATTCTCCAAGCACGAAAGAAGGGACTCAGGGATAGTCCAGAGGAGGGGTATGAGGTTGAGGTGTGAGGGAGAGTCGAGGCTCGTCGTTTTTTTTTTGCGGCTGAGAAGCTATAAAACCCTTTCAAACTCGTTGACGACTTTCGTACACTTCGAGGATTGCATCTCTGCATGTTCCAAATGAGATCTTTTACAATTGAACGCCTTCACACATAGCAACTCAGGCGTCGCACATTGTACAAGGCTTACGATGAATCAAGGACAAGATGACTTAGAAACGAGTTATTTCGTCAAATGAATCAATGAATACTAAACGGGGACCCGTCCACAAAAACCAAACTTCGCAGAAATCACAGGGGAGGCAAAAAATTGTGTAATTTTTCATTAAAAAAAAATTGCAACTCATATATGTCGCATGGTGGACAAATGGACAGTAATTAATAAATGACGTTCTACAATCCATCGGTGACCCAATTGGTCGAAGCAAACATTATACATTATATCAATTAAACAGTATAACAATAGCTTAAAGAAATACTAAAATCGATAATCTTTTCTTCAAACGGTTAAATGACTGAAGGACTGTGGAGTGCCAATAATAATCCGCAAAACGGCAACAATGGAATCAGTGACGTCGCGTACAATTGGGCAACGCCGTATTTCGTGCCTTTAATCACGTGAAAAAGGTCGAACTATAGAGGGTTCACAGTGCACTCCCTCGATTCGATATTTCATACGGGTTCAAGTGGACGACAAGCAGCGTTAATTGACAGATCGTACGAGACGCCACTGCATGGAACCGATCCTCAGACGTATTTTCAGATAAATCGATGCTTTTGCGCTTGCGCACAGGTTCAAGAGAAAGGGAAATGATAATCGATGGCAGTGGCGGCTCGTGCAATTTAGCAACCAAGTTTTTTGCCATTAGAACGTATGTAAAAGTATCGGTTTATTAGGGATTCAATTAATCCCCAGTACAGAAGTAACAGAAAAAAACACTTCGGTAACGCTGACAAAACCTTTGGTAGAAAAATGACCCAGCAAAATCTCTCAAGTTAGGAGTATAAAACCTTTAGTTACTAGCCCTACTAGACAGTGACGTAGCGTGCTATTTGGCAACGTTGCCGTTCGTCCATTTAAACCCATGGAAAAGAAGTGTTCGGTGAACATCTTCGCATTCGACCTTTTACACGGGTTTAAATGAACACTGTAAAACGTTGCCAAATTGCACGCTACGCCACTGCTACTAAAGTCTTTTGCTGGGTCATTTTTCTACCCAAAAGGTTTTGTCAGCGCTACCAAAGCGCTTTTCCTGCGTGTGGATCGATAATTTTCCGCAGGTTTAAATGGAGAAAATCCTATGTTGCCACATTGCAAGAATACCGTTCACTAAAAAACCGTCCATTTCGCGCGAAAAATCCTAGAAAAAGTCCCGATGGGCGCCGGTCTTGGCATCGCGTCGACTCGCGGTCACGTCTCGGCGCTGACACTTTGGAAACCGTAGCAAGGCAAGATTGAGTGTGTGAGAGAGTGAGAGAGAAGAAGAGCCAGAGAATTAATGTGAAAGAGAGAGAGAGAGAGAGAGAGAGAGAGAGAGAGAGGGAGAGAGGGAGAGAGACAGAGAGACAGACATAAATGGAGATAGAAAAAACAAAAGCTGAGACGAAAATGCGAGGTTAAGAATATATTACGGAGAAGGGGGGATATACCGCCAGTCCGCCGCGAGAAGCCGTTACAGTGCACCATAGCTCTCGGTGAGAGGAAAAGGCCATTGGATGTCGGCGGGGGGTAATGGGGGGGTTGTGTGCAACGAAAAAGTGCACCGAGCATATTATGAGGACTGAGGAGGCGCATGTAATCTTTCAATTGTCACCCTCGCAGAGCGGAGGCGAGATAGCGCAGAGGGGGTGGAAGGGAGGGAGGGAGGGAGGGAACCTGAACTTGATCCGGTCGCGGCACGGCTTACATGGGAGAGAGACGATAGGAATCACGGACTAAAACGGAGTAAGGAATTTCAGAAGTGTGAGCGCACCTGCAAGTATAATCTTTGGAATTTCCCGTTCTTATATACCTCATATACTAACAAGGGGAGGCTCAGAAGTCGCCGCCTCCGATTTTGAAAACAATTGCACGAAAATGTAGCTAAAGTAAAACTATTAGACCCGTGTTTCTCACTTTTTGCCAATGGGCCTTCCTAAAGCGTCAGGAATTTCTTGTAAGTTGCCGAAATTCACGTAAAAACCCGAGCGGAGAGCGTTCCGCATATTTTAATGTGAATTTCCACAACTTCCAAAAAATTCCTGACGCTTTAGGAAGGCCCATTGGCAAAAAGTGAGAAACACGGGTCTAATAGTTTTACTTTAGCTACATTTTCGTGCAATTGTTTTCAAAATCGGAGGCGGCGACTTCTGAGCCTCCCCTTGTAAGACGTGATGAAAGGAAATGAAACTGAATATTTTTCTTCATTTTTTTTTGAGAATCAAACCATGATAAAAAAAGAGTATAAAAATCCGCAATTAAGGCAAAGGATTATCCGGCTGAACCGATCGTTGGAATATTTGCCATTAACTATAGAAAAATGGCCACTGTGCGACGTAATCTTCCTACCGTTTCGTTGATGGACGGTCGGATGACCGCATATCGCGTATTCGCGTCAATCTGCTTTTCGTATAGAATGTGGGAGAAGCGCTTCGCCTCGGCGAAGATAGCTCACGTGTGAAAGGGATGGTTGTGGAGGGGGAGGGGGAGGGGAGCGAGAATCTGCAACGACAAAACCCGATAAAGTTCTTCCCGTGTACACTTGCATCCCTCTCCTTTTTTTTATATATCCTTTGACGAAAAGTTATGTCTATATTCTTTAAAAGTACTGCTTTCGCTACAAAAAAGGAGCGGAGAGGAGAGGAGAGGAGAGGAGAGGAGAGGAGAGGAGAGGAGAGGAGAGGAGAGGAGAGAAAAAGGATCCCCGAGAGTCATTTTTCTTCCCCCATTCTTTTTGTCTAATGTTGCGGAAAAAACTGCTTTCAGCTTCCTTTTTCACCCCCCTGCCACCCCGCTGCGTGTTTTCTCGTCAAACCACCTCACCTGCTCATACGTTTACTTTTTCTTCTCTTTCTCTTTCTTTTTTTTTTTTCATCCCTTTTCCTTTTGTATCTTTCGTTTTGATCTTTTATGATCCCTTATTGCTTTCCTCCGACTCGACAACACAACAAGTCGGCCATGTTTCCCGTCCTCCGTTCCATTTTTCCAACGGCTAGGAACAAGAGACACAAAAGGAATTTGAAAATAATGGAGCGCGGATACATGAAAACGGATTTTTGAAAAGGCGAATGAGATGAGGAGAGCTCGCGCAAACTTTGGGGTGGAAAGATTCCAATACGAGAACATTCAAAGGCCGGGATCTTGGAAAATTACGTTTGAGTGATTAAAATTCACTGAGGATTCCTGTTTTTTTGCGATCTCTAGTTCATCGTCATTGTTTTTCTCCCTTTGCCTTTCACACAATGCGGGAGGCGAAAGAGCTCTTTGAAAGAATGAAACAAAAATTAAAAAAGACATGTTAAGAACGAGGCCGAGTTCCGATGATTTTAATAAACCAATAATACCTTCAATCAATGACGTCATAATGATCTATGATTTTGAGGTCCACATACCTGAAACAGATAAAAAAATAAAAGTTAAAATCGTTTGCAATAAAGATAGGCGGAGGAGAAGAAGATACGGAGAAAAATGTCGTTTTGAGGCCAAAAAGGCGTAGAGTTATATTTTGGGCGGAGGGAGAGACGGGTGATAGATTTGGAGTTTTGAGAGTCGAAGTTGAAAGGGCCTTGAAAGTGGTGAATTCTTTTGTCAACATCAGTTTCAATCGATTTAAGGGCTGACGGTCCCCTACTTCCGCCACTGTTGGAAGCTACCCTGATTGGACCCGAAAAGGGCGGGAAAATCGGTTTGGAAAAATGAAGGAAAAGTGCAGCGTGCTATTTTGCAACGTTGTATTGTGTTCATTTAATCTTACGTAAAAGGTCGAGTGCGAAGGAGTTCACTGCACACCCATTGGTTCAATCTTTCTCATGGGTTTAAATGGACAAACGCAATGTTGCCAAATTGCACGCCGCGCCACTGAATTTTAAAGGTGTTAGAAGCACAGCGGGAAATCAAATTTTTTACAACGATTTAAGTAAATGGACAAAATTCAGCGTTGCCAGGCTGCACACTGCACCACTGGTATTTGGTATAAGACAGATAAACTGTAGGAGGGATGGAGGAGTATTTAAGACAGAAACCGAGCTGCGCAAAGCAATCTCAACTAATAACAATTACGTCAACCGAGGAAAGTCGCGCGACAGGAAACCCATTGAGAGAAGACATCAATAAAAATCTGAATTTATGTCTGAGCCTATTTGCATACTAAGTAATTGGAGTCATGCACGCGAAGTAGCACGCGCGTCGAATCCACACGAATAAACCATTTTTCGATGGTACAAGCCTCGCCTTTTTATTTTTATCTTCTCTCATCAAACGCCCGTCGCGTCACTCAGCAACTATCGAGAAGCGAGCGCGGACATACAATCTTTGCCAAAAGGTCCATATCCCGAGTGTGGATAAAGCTGTTACCACGTACCACGGCACCACGGCGTTGACTGGTCTATAAATGAGGCGTGTAGTTGCAAAAAGTGCTATATCTCCATTACACCGTTTTCACGACACACTGAATTTGACAATCTTTTCACAGAGAAATCGCCAGTTTACAGAGCTACTTTGTAAAAGAGGATTGTGTAATTTAGTGCAGCGGATTTAAAAACAAAACAAATATGCGAAAGTTGCAGGAAACCCCAGGAAAGATTAAATTGGAGCAGTGCATGCAGTGGCGGAAAATCGTACAATTCCGTCAATTTTGCAGCATTCCACTTAAACCCATGCAAAAAATCGAATTCGGTAGTAGTTTTCACGGCGCACACAACAGTTCGACCTTTTCCATGAGTTTAAATTGACAAGTCACAACGTTGCCGGACTTAATAACGCTACGCCCGTCGTTAAGAATGCATATCTAGCATGAGAAGCGATAAATCTTTTCTGAAAGATGGGATTTTGCAGAGCGTCTTCTCGTCCCTTCACAGTTGACCCTCGCGAAAAACCGGTTGGAGGAAGGGGGGAGGGTATGGGAAAAATGAGTACATTAACGCCACTGTTCATTCCGACTCGATAATTCACTCGCGTAACCCTGAGGTGGGGGTGGGGCCAACTTTATTATTGAATGGGCGCGTCATGAAAATGACTCAAGGAAGGAGTAAAAAACGAAAAAAGAGAGAGAGAGAGAGAGAGAGAGAGGAGAGAGAGAGAGAGAGAGAGAGAGAGAGAGAGAGGGAGAGAGGAGGTAGGGAGTGAGAAAGAGAGAGACAAGTAACAATCACTGAAGAGAGAGAAAGAGAGAGAGAGAGAGAGAGAGAGAGAGAGAGAGAGAGAGAGAGAGAGAGAGAGAGAGAGAATCAATTAGAGAACCGGTCCGTCAAACCGAAATGAGCCGGTAAGCGAGGGAGGTGGGTTTGTGCCGAGACAAGACGAGTCGGGGAAAAAAAGATGCGCAGAGGTGCGCGGGCATTTACATGGTTAAATACAGTTAAGTAAAACAGAGGGAGAGAGGGAGAGAGAGAGGGAGAGAGAGGAGAGAGAGAGAGAGAGAGAGAGAGAGAGAGAGAGAGAGAGAGAGAGAGAGAGATGTACGGCGGGGCGGCCAAACTCCAGGAGTGCCTTTCGCAGAAGAGATCGAAGACCTTTCCTTGAGAAAAAGAAGCCGCCCTCGACTCGATTTTAAAAAACGAAGCGGACTTCGCGAGGGTAAAGTGGTATAAAGATCGCCGCGCCGCACTGTGAGATCGAAATAAGGCATTTTCTGGACATCATTACTTGAAGCAATATTTGCAGAAACAGCGTATAACGGAGTAAAACGGAGGATAGAGGTCGTTTCAATTTTTAGTTGCCGTCTGACAGTTTTCTGTGTCTATGCGCAGTAGACACATAAGCCTATTAGCGCATCAAGCTCAATGCGCAGATACTCGATTACGTCCGATGCGCATAAACATTGAGAACTATCAGACGCCAACTCATCAGAAATGGTATCAAATGGTATAAATGCTGGTATACTCAAATAGTATCCCGAAAAGGAAGATTTGTCTTTTTGTAACTTTCATACTTAAATATACTACGCCCTATGCTGCACGCCAGATAAAATGAGAAACACCGACTTAACTGATCATAATATCATATGGTGACACTATGATCAGGATATTTGAGGATGAGCTTACCTTCTGATATTGTTTCGTTTCATACGCTCTTTCTGCAAAAATGCTTCAATTGAGGACTTGGGTGCGAGAAGAGCACTTCTCCATTGCTATGTTTCATTGTCTGATTCCTCACATTATTTTTTAGAGGGATGCGAAAACGTAATTTTTCATGAAGATTTCACTAATAAAGACCAGAAATCATTACGAATCCTCACTCAAATTGCCAGCATGCTACAAGTTTTTCCTTTTCTTGCAAAAGTAAGGAGATAATGAAACATTGCAATAAATGGTCAAGTTCACTTCAGTCCTTAATTGATGAACAAAAAGTTACGACGAGAAAATCGGTGAGATAACTAAAAAACGAGTTTTAATTATAGAAAATGTTACAGCTTAGACATGGGTCGGAACTCATTCACGGAAAAAACGACTAGTAGAATTTATCATCTGCATAACTGATTTTGCAGTCTGCTAGAAAGTATGGCAAACACTAGATTATGATAAAATTTACCAACAGGATAACTTAGTTTACCACGAGGCACGGTACATTCACCATATTATGTTAACATTTCCATACTTTCTATACTTTTTTTTTTTTTTTTTTTTTTTTTTTTTTTTTTTTTTTTAATAACAAACGCCAAAATCAGCTATGCAGATGGGAAATTCGACCAGTCTTTTTTTTCCGCGTTGATTTTGCAAGAAACAGATAGTAAATGGAAATTGTCCAAGACCAGAAAAAAACCTTGGTTTGATCCACTGGGTTCCGAGCCGGTTAGTAAAGGGTCAGCGCTGCGAACCTTTTCTTTTGTGAACGCAAATCGGCGCGCCAGCGTCCTTCCCTCCCCTCCCCCTAAACACCCTCATCTTAACTCTCAACCCTTCAAAGGTCCAATCCGCAGTTTATCCCTTATCCTTTCAGTAACGTCCAGAGGAGCAGCATCAGCATCATGCATCCTGCCGATCGCGATCCAGATCGCCGTGTGTGTGTGCGTGAGTTGAGTATATTTACCTTGTAGCTATATAATATGTACAAATGTCTGTGTGAGTGTGTGTGTGTGGTAGAGAGAGAATGTTTACATACAACTATACGCTTCTGCGGCATGGCCGTCCGTACAAGATATACACGCGGGCAGAAAAATATGAAAAGGACTCATCCCGATTATTCTTTTCGAGAGAAATGTTTATCCCTCCGCCATTGTTTGGATTATGATAAATGAATCAAAACACGCACTTTATATATCCCCTGCCATGCAATGCCGCGACCGCCGCCGCGCCGCGCCGCCTCTTCCCGGAGCAGTGAGCAGCTCGACACCCACTTGAACTCCGTTTAACAAACAAGTTCATACTCTATTCTATCCATAGTCCATATAAATACTAACCATGCCCAGACTATACACTAAAGACATCGTTTTCGGATATCGTCACATTGTTATATTTTTCACCTCTTCAAGTTCACCCCTCGTATCATATATAGGTCCCTTCTTCCCCGCAGGATTCGAAGCTGCGCGGGCCTCTCTCATTCGAAATGCGTCTCGCGTCTTTTCGCAAATTGAGTCCGCGCTTTTTGTCTTGGATTGCGAGTGGCGGAACCGGGGGGGGGGGCACTTGCCCCTCCTAGAAGCATCAAATTTTGCTGCTGCGTCTGTTAGCGCGGCTTCAAAGGCGGCTGGTCGACTGATCCATAACCTGTAGAAAACAATCGATTTCGAGCAGTTCGATACTTTGGGATGGTTGATACTTTGGAAAAGAGTCAAATGGGAGAAAGTCAACGATAGATGGTTTCACAAGCTTGACAGTGCGCGACATCGATTGGATTTTGCGATGCGAATTCTTCTTACTTATCCCAACAAACCCAGCGTTGCGTTGTTGTTACGTACGTATAGCGGGGACCAACAATATATGAAAAAGATATATGAAAATATATTCTGGAATACAATATTTTCTGGAACTAACCTGGATTTAGCTTTTCTATTTGGTACTTTAGGGACGAAAAAAGTAATACGACAAAAACAAAAACAAAAAACGCAATATTTCCGAGCTCAAAATTTTGAACACGAGAACAACCAAAGTGGGTGTTTCCCCCCCCCCCCCCAAAGATCGAGGCCATATCAACGTGGAACAGCGTTGAGCGAACAAAAGAGTGAAGCGTGTAAAATTGATTGGAAGGAAAAATGAAAGAGTTCAGAGAAAAACGAAAGCAAGGTTTCGATAAAAAGGTGTGTTAACTAAGGACGAGAAAAGGTAAAGGTGAGATAGGGGCGGAGGGGGGGGCGAGGTGGAAAGAGAAAATCCATCAAAAGAGGCTGGCTTCCCTAAGGAAATGAAGGTAAGAAAAAAGTGTCAGACGTTAGACGTTTGAGAAGACAGCGTGACACCACGTGGAGAAAAAAAAAAAATTCTCGGAAAAAATACCTATCTACCAGCCACGACGGACCCTCGCGAGAGAGAAATGATTGGGGCGGAGAGAAAGAGAGAGAGAGAGAGAGAGGGGGGGGGGAAGAAAAGTCGGATTTGAAGTGCGTAGAGTCTGCCATAGCAGATCTAAAGCGACTCACCTTAGCTTTGTGTTGCTGACTGATGCCTTTGTAAAAAAAAAAAAAAAAAAAAAAAAAAAAAAAAAAAAAAAAAAAAAAAAAAGGGAACTCCGACAACTCAGTTATAACCGCACTGAGACTGGACATATAGAACACGGCTAAAACCCAAAGGGTGGCCATCTCATTCACCTCTTCAGAAGCCCTTTCTGCCCGCTTTTCACTCATGGAAACGTCTCATCTGAACCGAACGAACGACGGACTTATCAAAAGGGGATAATTTAGTCTTTGCCTTTGAGCCGAGCCTTTCTTGCTTAGGATCCCTGAACTTTGGAGAATGGAATAGCGGAGGGTCAAGGCGGATCTATTTTAACAAGACGAGGATGTAATGGCGAAGGAGCGGAGGAGTCGAACGAAATCCGACACAATCCCGATCCCATTTAGAATTTTTGACGCACAAGTGGATCAAACCTTTGAAATTGACTTTCGCTTATTTCCAGAGAGAGCCATAGATGGATATCGATCGCCCCTTCAGGCAAATAGGTGGATGGAAAGAAGATTTACGCAATGCATGGATTCAACGGGGAGGGGAGGTAAATTCATAAATAGATAAATAAACAAATGAATATTTTTTTTTATTTTTTATTTTTATTTTTAATTTTTTTTCTTTTTTTTTTCTGAAGGTTGGGAAAAACCTTCAAGCAAGTTCCCCGAGGGTACCGGACACTATAGAGTCCCTGTAAGTAGAGAGTTAATTGACAAGAGGGTAGTCAAACTCTGAATTGTTAATGAGTTTTAGGCTCTACGGACGCCGCCATTGGATGCGATTTGCACATTTGTTTACATACTCTTGTTTACAAACGAAGGGGTCCATCGGTATTTTACGGATAAAAGAGTTAATTCTGGATGAGGTTGTTGATTTTAATCACGATGAACCTCAATAATGACTATAAATGAAACCATGATTCCCATGGTTTCATTTGTCTTTACTCACTACATATCAGTGGCGTAGCGTGCAATTTGGCAACGTTGCAACTGTCCATTTAAACCCATGTAAAAGGTCGAATGCGAAGGCGTTCACCGAACACCCTATACTTCGATATTTTTCATGAGTTTTAATGGAAGAACTGCAACGTTGCCAAATTGCACGCTACGCCACTGCTACATATAGGGACTCTACCGGACATCGCTCCCCGGGTTGAATCTTGTGAGCCAGTGTTCTTCGACTAGAAAAAAAGGTTGGCACAGGAAGGGGTGGGGGGGGGGACCTCCCTTCGAGCCAAAACTCATGCCCAGAACACTCAAACTCAATAGGCGCGCTAGAGCATGCACGGAGGTATTTGGGGGGGGGGGGGGGGTCGAAGAGTAGAGCAATATTTTAGCTTAGTTCTTGAATAATCAGCCGCAGTACTTACCGCTTCAGGACTGAAACGTAGAACGGGCAGCACTACAGTGATGGTGGGGGCGGGCGATAATTTGTAATTGCAAAAGGTCACCGTTTTCATTAAACTTGCTGCTGGAGTCGAAAAGGGGTTGGTGCGCAACAACGCGATCGGCGCGGTGCGGCTGTGCTCCGAAAGAGAGGGGGGGGGGGGGGGGGGGGTTTGTTCGCGGAGAGGAGGACGGGGCGCCGCCGCGCCGGGAGGTTAGACTAACGACATGACAAAGCGTCATCGTCCGCCACCGCACAGTCAGTAGCGAGGCGTGCTACCTAGCAAATTAGAATTTCGTCCATTTGAAACCACACAAAAAGGTCGAATTTGATAGTCATCGCCGATCCTTAGATGACGTCGATACTTTCAGTTGATTTCAATGGACCAAATGAAACGTTGCTAGATCGCACGCTTCGCTACTGCGCACAGTGGATACGACACGACAGATTTGGCAGCCATAGAAACAGAAAATAAAATTATCTCGAATTTCAACCGTTCGAAAATATTTCAGGACACATTATTAAAACACACCTTAATTCTATGGGGGCGACTCATGAAATACGAAAACTCTATGCACTCCTTCATAAAAACCAACAGAAAAGAATCGATCCTCCGAGGGACAGATTGTAAATTGAAGCTCTATCAATTCGACACTTTTTCATAGGCTCAAATGAGAAAAAGAATCATACATCGATTCTTTTAAGAGCCACCAAATACTTGCACATGGTCATTTCAGCTGGTGCAGGGAATTGAACGCAGCAAATTATTTAAATTAGTACTGAATGCTGGAAACCGATAATTTTGGACGATTTCCACGGACTTCGAGTTTTGGCCATAAAAGCGACCACTTCTGCTCCGTGTGCGCCGCGCCACCGCCACACAGAGCAAAGTTATGACCTTTTGCGCGCAATGTCCTCCTGCCTTTGTTTCTGGCGCCCTCCGTGCGGTCTTTAAATCAAAACACGATGAAGGGAGAGGGGCGGTGGAGGGGTTGAAAGGGAAAGTCGAGAGGGCGTTTTTCATTCAAATTTCGTTCCCTGGTCTGAATTTATCTCTCCTCGGTTATGATTTATTTCCACCTGGAACTCCCGATTTTAAGAGTCATAAATCCCCCCCCCCCCTCCTTCCTTCCCGCCGTTACTCTCAGCCTCCTCGTGCCGGAGTCAGTCGGGTCCGACCCGCCTGTCTCGCAAAAGTGAAACATCAAAACAACATAGCTATGATAAAAGGAAAAATGGGGGGGGGGGGGGCTTGGAAAAAAAATGAAAAATCAAGGGTGGAAAATATTCCGTGCGCGCATAAGGTAACCTAGGCCATACACGGAAAAATGAAAGAAGCGCAAACGCCACAAGACAACACTCATCATTACATATTTCCAGACAAGGAACGATAAAAATCAGCCCATTTAACTATCTTCGTTTAAGTTGATAATTTACTAATTATTATAACTTCGTTTACTTGAAATCAGGCTTGCGATGTCATCACTAACCCTTTCAATAGCACGCTCGAATTATTTGATTTCGTAACTCTGTTTCTCATTAACAGTGAATGGGTCTGTTGCAAACTTTTGCTACAACGATAAAAAGTTATAACTCCAATGTAAAATCGCCTGAAAAGTCCATTGGTGACATCATTAAGTCAGAAATACAATATAAACTCACAAGAGCGTTATGAAATCCAAGATGGCGGAAAAATATCGAGGAATCTGAATGTTTGCACCGTGATCATCCAAGGATTGCCAACGTTTACAACCTCATTGGACGGTAGAGGTTATGTGTTGTTACGTTGTGATTGGTTGACCGACTGTTGTAGAGGTGGTATCTGAATGTTCGTGGTGCATGCATACGGATTGCTCGATATTTTGCCGCCATCTTGGATTTTTAAAGTTTTGTGAGTTTATTATTCATTTCGTGGCTTTCTGATGCACTCCATTGATATTTTCAGGCGATTTACATTAGATGAAACAGGTCAATCGTTGTAGCAAAAGTTTGCAACAGACCCATTCTACTATTCCTATATAATTCAAATCGTTAACACTTAGAAAAAATGTTTCATTGCGCGCCTTCAATTACCGAGATAGGCAAAATATACACCGCAGAGTACGGATATGTAACTACCCACTGAATTTGAGCGAGTTATATCTTTAATACCTTCTGGCAACGTGGGCACAAAAAGCTAAAGTTTGCAAGAGCCCCATTATCGATTAAGCCACCCATAATGTATTCGATCCAACTACGATAACGATCCGATCCTCCGTGATCACCCCCTGAACCTGAGCCTGGTAGTAAAAAGGGTAAATCAGTCAATTTCGTGATTATGATACTCTGAAAAGAAAAACAAATTAGGGGGACTGACGAAAGTTCAATTTTTTTTTTTTTTTTTTTTTTTTTTTTTTTTTTTTTTTTTTTTTATTTGTAGTGACAACCTTCCTTTGTAATCCTTTACACGGGGGGGGGGGGGGTGTTCAGTGATAGCGAGGTGGAAGGTGAAGGGGTGAATAAAAGAGACAAGAAAGTAAGCACGAGATCCATCGGACGTAAACAAATACATAGTCTTTAAAAAGCTCCGAGGATGGGCACAGTCGACGACGCGACGCAACGGTGCCGCCAAAGGGCCCGATGACAGGGAGAAGACGGGTGGATTGTTTGCGCATGGGAGCTGTTCTTTGGATCACGATAGTACCCACACGTAGATAGATCGTCTAGTTTGATTTTGATTATTCGTGTAATTAGTGTCTAATTACGTTTAATACAAGCAGATATTTGTCGGGATAATGTTTCCTTGAGCCGAAGTTTTTTTTTATTTTTTCATCGTTTCATGCTTCGTTTGTTTCCAAGGACGTCTCCTTCACTTCGCCTCGAAAAGGAATACACGCGGTTGTGGAACATGGTTGCCGCCAATGTTGCCAGATTTCCCTATTACTAAATTTTACAGTTAGACAAAAATGAGAAAAATCTCATATTTGTCCGAAAAATGGCAACAAAGCACTATGGTCTGAGATCGTAAAAAAAGTGGCCGAAAATCGATGAAAAGAAGTGTCAAAAATCATCTTTGTCGACCATTTGAGCCTAATTTAAAACTTTCCAGAGATAATTAAAATCAGCCTTGAAATTATTTAAATGATAAATTGTTGAGAAATTTACTTTCTGATTTTTCGCTACTTTATGACAATCTCAGATCATAGTAGACTGGTTGAGTGGTTGCCGCGCCAGGTTCAATGAGGAACCGTAAATCGCTTCCATTCCATAGGCGACTGGCGCAACTTGGCAACAACGTATATCTTCCAGGATTCACTGAATCCCTGAGAAATCTATACTTTTGCACGCCTTCAAATGACACAATAATGGTTGCCGAATAGCAAGGGCCACTGCTTTATTTCGATGACGATGAAGTACCTGTATTATATTTGCTTGACGCTCGATCAGAGTAAAACTCAGACAAACTCGCAGGAAAACGTATAAAACGTGATATAAGTTTAGAAAAGGACAGAAGAGGGAGCAAAAACGTGACTTCCGCACCTTTCTAGGGCGGGAAGAGTGAGAAAAAGGGTAATGCATGGATCCCTGGAACATAATTCGGCCTCTTACACATTAAAAACATCAAATTTCAGGAAACTTCATCAACCACTGCTTTAACCTTTAAACAACCAGGTTACTAAAAAAAATAAATAAATAAATAAATAAATAAATAAATAAATAAATAAATAAATAAATAAATAAATAAATAAAATGATAGCTCACTAAAAACTTAGGAGGTAGTTAGTTTTACCTATCCGTCAAATTGAAGGCGCTAGATCAAACATCACTTTTGCAATCGTTAACAAATTTAGGATAGTTTTTACCGTGAAATTGTAATTGCAATATTGTGATGTAGACTGAGTTGGTATTTAAAGACCAAACAGGAAAACATAGGAGGTAGATAAATATTCCTACTCCCCAGTGTTAATTTTACCTTTCCGTCAAATTAAAGACGCTAGATCAAACATCACTTTTGCAAACGTTAACAAATTTAGGATAGCTTTTACCGTGAATAAGTAATTGCAATAGTGTGATTAGTGCGCTGTAGACTGATGTGAGTTGGTATTTAAAGAACAAACAGGAAAACATAGGAGGTAGATAAATATTCCTACTCCCCAGTGTTAATTTTACCTATCCGTCAAATTGAAGGCGCTCGATCAAACATCTTTTTTTTGCAAACGTTAACAAATTTGGGACAGCTTTTACCGTGAGTATGTAATTGTAATAGTGTGCTGTAGACTGATTTGGTGTTTAAAGACCAAACAGACGTTTCAAGGGAAGGAGGATAAAATGATAAAACTGTACATTGGTTTCTCTAGCCGATGACCCGATGAGCTTTTACTCCCGAGGAGTGGGGGACGCCGAGTCGGGATAACCGACGTGATGTCTCCGAATCTAGGCACAACTTCGAGCGAACGATCGCTTCATACATGCACGATTTTCAATCAGTTCGAGTAAAAACAGGGTGTTTCAATACTCGTACACCAAACTTTAGAAGCTTTACTTTTGATATTTTGATCCCAAAAATACGCTCTCAAAGTTTGGCACGCGAGCTTTGGAACACTCTGTATTAGTGTACGGATGAAATATGACAGAAAATATTGGAAAGCTCCACGTCAATATCAACTCACATTCAATTGAATTACAGTTACGTTTTACGATCAACTCCTCTCCTTGGCTATCGGTTACGATCATATCCTTAGCGATCGGTTATTAAATAACTGATTTTCGAATAAATGCGGCCGGTGTGTAATTTAGTTTCAGGGACACCATAGAAAACACATCACCACAGTCACTGCTCCTTGTGCTTAGCCGTATAAGCTCTTCTATATAATTTATTGGTCCATTCATGCGCCTGAGTCACTGTCACCCCCCCCCTCTCCCCGCTCTGCTTACCACACCATCACTGCGATAATCATAAGCTCACTGAAGAAACTCCCTCTATGTATATATGCTATATTCCTTCGTCATATTCTCGTCTGCCAATTCTGCTGTTCGCCAGGTAGATCAACGTTTCAAGGTCGCCGGGTGACTTTTCAATTTCCGCCGAAGGAAACTCGTGAAGTCGTGCTTGCAACACTCTAGACTCGGGGATGGGATGCAGTGTCGCCAGATTTGGCGAAAAATATGAAAATATCCCATAAGGTTTATTGTAAAGCGTTTTTTTGTTTTGTGTTTTTTTTTGGGGGGGGGGGGGGACCACATTTGGCAGCACTGATGATGATGAGATGGAAATCTGAGGATGCTCCACCGAACTTTGCTCTGCGAAGCTGTCCGAATCAGGTCGTGCTTCGGCTTTACCGGAGCTTTGGGTGTACTACCGGAGCACAGTTTTTTCAGTGCTAAGCATGCGGCATACGCTTTTTTGAGTCCACAGGACGAAGCGCCGTTTCAGTGGTCCAGGGGGCGCGGACGAAGAGGGAGAGAAACGGGGGGGGGGAGTTCAAAAAGTGTTTGGTGGGAGATAAAAAGAACGGCAACTACAATATGTTGACCTTCGCCATGCCTCGGCCATATGGTCAATTTCTTACTGGGTCGCATTTAGATAAAAATCGATATTTTGTAGATGACAGATAGTGAATTCTCGATTGAACATAGGAAAACAAATTAAAACAACACTTCGATCGCGGCGCGGCTAGTGGCGGCATCTAGAACCGTCAAACGACGAGGGAAAAAAATAAAAATATCCCATTTGAATTGAAGCTCCATAACTTATTTTCGACTTTGGAAAGATCCATTGTGACAGCAAGTTTATCACCTATGTTTGACATTCTGATTGTGAGTCGATCGCTCACTATAGAAATTGCAGGTTATGTTATAATACCTATAATGTGAAGAGGAAGATGATCCTACGATAGAGAATCTGTCATATTAAAAGTCGCCTTTATTTTGAAGTGAGCATAGAACATCACCCAGAAAGTCTTTCTCTCTCTCTCTCTCTCTCTCTCTCTCTCTCTCTCTCTCTCTCTCTCTCTCTCTCTCTCTTCTCTCTCTCTCTCTCTCTCTCCTCTCCTCCTCTCTCTCTCTCTCTCTCTCTCTCTCTCTCTCTCTCTCTCTCTCTCTCTCTCTCTCTCTCTCTCTCTCTCTCTCTCTCTCTCTCTCTCTCTCTCTCTCTCTCTCTCTCTCTCTCTCTCTCTCTCTCTCTCTCTCTCTCTCTCTCTCTCAAATCGCCAAATTAAACGGAAACAGAAGTGTTAGAAAAGGATGGAGGTAGGTAGGTGGCTATCACGCGTCGTCGGCCCCCATCTCTGTCCTTTACTAAGTAACTTGCGCTCAGATAAACGAAAAGAGAGATGGACAAAGTCTTATACACGCGCCTCTAAAGATGAGAACAAAATTAAGATAGTATTGATGAAACCTCGGTCCGCGAGACAAGAACGATGGGATTAAGTTACTAAAAATATAATAAAAGCCGGATTTACATTTTAAAAGGTCTCAGCAACAGTGGGCGACAGTCATATAAACGCTAATCCTGTCCATATGGGATAGTAATAATGCCCCTTCTGGCTCTCTGCCTGGAAAATCTAGAACCAACTTGAGCCTGATCCGTAATTAGATACTTAAAGATTATATAGAATTATATACAGCGCCACTAAATATGAAATCTTTAAAGCACGTGACAACACTGTTAAAAGCACGGCGCGGCGGCTAGACACACCTCAGTCCTGCCTGAGTCTTGCAGCGCCTATCAGATACGAATTTTAAATGACTATTTTGCACGCTTCGCTTGTCAAAAATTTTAGGTGGGTTACACGGTTTGTCGAACGTTGCCAAACTTATGGTGGTTTGAAAAATACGAGGAAGGCACAGAGTGGACTGAAACATGGAATTTTACGAATTAAAAACAATATGGCAGAGCTGCCGTTTTGCGTATAGTCAATGCTATTTTTTCTATTCACCGATGATTCCACCGGTTGAGAAAAGATTACATCGTTCAGTTCAGTGTATATGACTGTAATGCACGACAATACTCGCATCTATAATCTTTCCTTAATCGGAGGAAACGCCGTTAATTAATTAAAATATCCGCAAGTTTTTTAAAGTCATCGACGACTCCAACGGTTGAGAAAAGATTACAGATGAGGGTATTTTAGTTCATTACAGTAATACACTGAACTGAATTGTGTAACATTTTCTCTACCTGTGAAATCATCAATGAATAGAAAAATAGCATTGATTATACGCAAAACGGTAGCCCTGCAAGATTGACCAGCAAGATTACTTAAAAATGTTTGAAATCATTCATTTTAGAGCAGTAGCGTCATTTGCGGGGGGGCAAGGGTCGGCCAAAAGTGAAAAAGTGATGACCTTTTTTTTTTTAACTAAAATTTTGGTCATTAACGAGTTTTGTTGGAATTTAGGGCCGTAAATAGAATATATATAAGTAGAGAATATGCAGGGCTGTAGAGTGTCTAAAATAATGTTAATGAGCAAAAAAAAAAAAAAAAAAAAAAAAAAGGTCATCACATTTTTGCCCCCCCCCCCATAGCCAAACCTGAAATGACGCCCCTGTTTTAGAGCTTACGATAAGTTGATTTCAAATAAAGGAAAGTGCACATGTTTTAGAGAAGATACCTGCACACAGAATTCTAATACAAGTATCCTGCAGGCCGATCTTCAAAATAAATAGATAAGGCTATACAGTAGACTGGATAGATGAAAAGCTGCTATATTCGCCCCTTTAAAGTGCGTATTAAAAGAATAGATCTTTAACCAAGTATAGTACATCCCTCCGCTACATTCGATAAGCTATCAGCGTGTTTCGAGCAACCGATAGCTTATCGAATGCAGCGTAGGGATACTTGATGGTTAAAGAGCTCATCTTTTTGATAAACACTTTAAACGGACCGATGGCAGCTCTTCACTTTTCCAGTCTACCAGCCTTATCTAATGATTTCAAAGATCGGCACGCATAAGAAAAACGTTGTCTTGCTTGCGTCTGGATATTTTAATAATAATTTAATGGTGCTTGCACCGATTAAGAAAATATTACAGACGCGAATATTTACTTGCATTATAGTCATGAACTGAACTGTGTAATCTTTTCTCAACCAGTGGAACCATCGGTGAATTGAAAAAAAAAAAAAAACCATTAAAAATATACACGGAGAAAAAATTTCTGATTGAAATTACGGAACGTATAGGAAGAAATTGGGGTAGAACGAAATTCCCTTTAAAATAATAAGAATTCTAATTGATTCAACCAGAATTATCATTGGTCCAATGGGTCTGTTGCAAACTTTTGCTACAGCGCTATAGAGTGTTCAATCTCATGTAAAATCGCGTGAAAAGTCCATTGGTGGCATCAGAAAGTCATAAAATGCAGCATAAAACTCACGAGAGACGTTTAATGAAATCCAAGATGGCGGTAAAATATCGAGCAACCTGTATGCATGCACCACGAACATCCAAGCATAGCCAACCTCACAATGTCGATCACACCCAATCACAATGTAAATAAACATATAACCTCTGAAGCTGTGAGGTTGTCAACGTTGGCGATCCTTGGATGTTGAAGGTGCGTGCATACAGATTGCTCAATATTTTGCCGCCATCTTGGATTCCATTAAACGTCTCTTGTGAGTTTATTATCGCATTTCATGACTTTCTGATGCCAAAAATGGACTTTTCGGGCGATTTTTCATCCGATGAAACACTCTTTACTGTTGCAGCAAAAGTTTGCAACAGACTCATTGAACGTTCTGGTGATTCAGAAGAATCACAAGAAAGAATCGTTGGATCAATAAGAATTCGGGTTGAATCAATAAGAATTCTGGTTGAATCAATAAGAATTCTGGTTGAATCAATAAGAATTCATAATATTTTAATGGGAATTTCTTTATACCCCCATTTCTTCCTACGTTCCGTAATTTCAATCAGAAATGTTTCTCCGTTTACACGAACGGCAGCACTGGTTGACAATACAGGTCAAAAGAGGCAAAAAATATTTAAACAAAAAAAGAAAAAAACATCAGCTGTGAGAATTTCAC
Organism: Trialeurodes vaporariorum; assembly: GCA_011764245.1. Lineage (NCBI taxonomy): Eukaryota > Metazoa > Arthropoda > Insecta > Hemiptera > Aleyrodidae > Trialeurodes > Trialeurodes vaporariorum. The sequence continues at coordinate 20,531,125 of VMOF01000320.1, forward strand.
TTTCAGCTGACTGAACATTTAGAATAAAAAGCTCATCGTGGCGCTTTATCGGATCCCGAGGGCGTCGACGTCGGTTACAGAGGGTTTTGACCTTGAACTCTTTTCATCATCAAACATAATGTAAAACGGAACAACACGCGGGAGCGATTAATTTCTTTTCTACTCCTCCTTCCAACCCCCCCCCCCCACCCTTCCTCCTCCTCCTCAACAGCCCGCTTCGCCGTTCTTCAACACACAGATGCGCGTATAAGAAAGGCTTAAAAACGGAAATTTAGGGCTCGGGGTGAAGGTCGCGCGGGAGGGTACGCAATCTGGTGAGTGGTTGACTGATGAGTCCATCCGAAAGATCATCGTCAACGATCCAACACTAAACGGAAATGAAAAGGCGATGTTATGACCCGCTACGGGCGAAGAGAGTGTGAGGAGGGGGAGGGTGTGATTATTTACATCGCGATGTAAATAATCATTTTCTGGGGAAACTTCCTGCATAGAACCCGGGAGCGCGGGGGCGATTAAAAGTGGCGGGAATTTAAACCCGAAGAAGGGGGTAAACGACAAACGTAAACCGATAGAGCTTATAAAGATCGAAACGGAACAATGCTCCGGGGGGGGGGGGGTCTCTGGGTCGGGGTCAGGGGCAGCGCATAACGCATGCCACAATTTGGGGCCGCACGCACTCTACAGTCTACACAGGCATGATTACCTCTGGACAGCTTGCAAGAAAGCGGATCGAACAAAGGTCACATTTAGAACCAAATTCGTTGCTGCATAACACTCTTTTCATCTTCCTTCCTTATATAAAAAAAAAGGCCCGGGAGGGGGGGAAGCTAGAGTGCAGGCAGGCTCGAATCTGTATTTCCGTAAACAGACCTCACGAACAAAGGCACTTGAAAAGAGTTGTTTTCGTCTTTTTTAACACCTTGTTTGCGTAATCGCTGTCAATAATAAAAATAATAATAATAAAAAAAAAAAAAAAATAAAAAAAAAAAGTCCGTGAAAACGAAGGAAGGACAATGAGGAAAGGGATGAAGGACACGACACGCACGCATGTGAAGGAAGATGAAAGGGGCCACGGAGGAGAAAAAGGAAGGGGGGATTTGGATTTTTACTCCCCGCGGTGATGAGGTATATATGTAAATACTTTGATGAAAGTGAACGTGAACGCGAAGCATTCGAAGGCGGGGGGGGGCGTTCAGATATAGGATTTTTCACGCTTTATTATGAGGTTGAATGAAGGTACGAGTAGATGTGTGATGCGTGTTGCAGCCAGTAGTAGTGATACGCTATAATGGCCCTAAACTTCCTGCGAGGCGGCCCGCACGAGGTCTCATCAGGATCGGAGGAATTCTCTTTATATTAATCCGTGAGAAAAGGCGAATTCCTTCAAACCTCCTGCATTCACCGTATTAAAAAATACATGATAATTAATTTAACCGGAGATTTTATCGCGAGTTCTTAAAGACGATCCACGTTCTTAAATTCATTGAGTAATTGTGATGGGGGGGGGGAGCCCTTGCACGCCCCCGGCCCCCTTCATTCAGTTGAATACGTTATCCAAGAATCGACGTATTTAAATGAGTGTTTTGGGGTGTACCTCAAAAATAATTAACCCTTTCATACCTGGTGTTCATTTCAATGGACATTTGAATAACATATAGTCTTATGGAAAACAAAAAAATACAATAAGCGCATCAATTTAGATAAGAAAACAGCGCTGAGATCAATAATGTTAGTCAAAAATCCGTTCCTGGAAAAAAAAGATTTTCAGGTCTGAAAGGGTTAATTGTTAACTTTACGGAGACAATCAATCAGAGGGTTCAGATGAAAAAAATATATATATAGATGTAATAATAATAATTGAAGAGTCCAGGAGGGGAAAAACGACAACTGTCACAATAACCCATTTCTGTTTTCAAGATGAAGGAAATGACGTTCAAAGGTTATTCTTTCTCATAATAATCAATGTATTTCCATCCATCAAAATTGATAGACGCCCTTCTGTAGTTCTCCACTCAATTTGTATTTTTTTATCCCGTTAGATGACAGTGAAAATATATTTTTGTGGCATTTGTCGCTTTTCCCTGGACTCATCAATTTCAAAATAAATAAAAGAAATAGTTGGACATTGCCTTATCTTCTTTCTTTTTTTGCTACTGAGAATAATTCCCCGATTTATGCGAAAAAAATCAACAACAGAACTGGAGTTTGGTTGAAATTACAAATTAAATACTTCATTAGTAACTGACAGAGCTTTCAACCGGTAATTCAACGGAGAGCTTTCTGTTACTTCAACCGAGCTAATTATTGTAAGTTCTGCGATTTTTCCGGTGAAAACCAATCAGGTTGATCTGCACGGATCTGACAGCGCTGCGATCAAGATGGCTCGGGTACCACGGGGATAGATTTACTACTGCGAAATTTCTGTCCTCGATTCCGGAGGCCGGACGCCCCCCTCCCCCTTATTCCTCCCCCTTCAACCACCCAAGCACCTAATTTCCATGCTAATCCAATATGACAACAAACTGTTGGTAACTCTGCGCAGCTAGAATTGCGCGCTCAACGTTCCGAAATTTCATCTCTTCGAAGGAAGTTGGTGAGGATCGAATCTCAGTTCTCAGAGGATTTTACACGCTCCTTGCCCATACAATGTTGCAACATCACACGGGTTCTTTCAAAACATAATAGGTCCAAAGACTCCAAAGATGAGGCTATTCTCATGTCGGTGTCTCAGGGAGTTGTCAGTGTCATATAGCCATAGCCAGGACACATAGCAGGCTTTCTCTCTCTCTTAGCCCATTTGAATGCGTGTATTAGAAAAGGATGGTTAAAGGATCTTTCACGTGATTTCAGCCCCTTTATCAGTCCTTTTCTATCACATGCGTTAATTCAAATGGACTATGAGAGAGAAGGAAAATATTCTGGCTACGGCTATGGTCAGCGTAAACTATGTATCGCGTTATTTCAGCATTAGCTCGTAAATATCAGCATAGAAGTCGGCGCTTGATTCATCAGTAGCAAAATATTGTAATAGCCCCATTCACGATCGCCGCGTTATCTCTATCGAGCAAATATATTGTACTATCGACGAATTAAAGATTGTCTCGAGCTTTCCACACATTTTCAGTTATGGTCGTGAGTGATGGGACTGGTCTGTAACGGCTTGCCCGTGCGGCCCACCCTCACTGACCTCTCGCCTGAAAGGTGTGAGAAATATGAGGGGTGGCCGAACCTCAACCTCGAAGGCGAAACTTATCGGAACTAAAAATCTCACGACAATCTTTAATTCGCCGATAGTACTTTGAAATTGACGTCGCGGGAACGCGGGACCCCACTTGGGAATCCACGTAACAAAAGATTATGGTTACGATGGATTACTTTCGAAAGAAAAGACGAAGCAGTAGCGGCATTTTGCATCAAACGTTACTTTCAGTAGATTAATCGGATTGGAATACTGGAGACCACTGAAGGGGGGAGGGGGCTTATTCCGATATCCAATATTCCACGTTTGAGATTTGTTATTCCAAGGCATTAACATTTGAAACATGGATCGCGAGCATCACGAATCGATTGCGAGGAGAGAACGCGGCTAAGCATAAGACAAAAACAAAAAAAACTAAAAAACTAAGACTCCAAGACCACTTTAATACAAAGCTACTTGAGTGGATACAGGTGAAGCAGAAAGGACAAGGGAACTTAACAATGGCCCATCTCAAGAGTCCTCGACTCAGACTTCAGAGCAGAGGGCGGCGGAGGGGGCACGGGGGGGGAGGAAGGGGGGAATCGAGGTGTTCATTTTATTTCGAGTGAATGATTAAATTGGCTGGCAAACTTGATGAGAGAAAGAGAAAGATCGAAACTTGAAAACTATTCGAGGAAGTCGAAACGAAAAGAAAAAAAAAAAATAAGAGCGAGACGGAAAACAATTTTTACAACTGTCAACCCGAAACTGACACATCGCTGAACGTTGAGTGGTTGTTGCCCCCCTTTCCCCTCCCGCATTTGCCTTTCATTCGTCATTCACCGATTCACCGTTCAGCGGGTTCGTTCGTGAAGGAGGCAGGCGTCTGGAGACGGAAGAGGGGGGAGGAGGGAAGGGAAGGGAGATTACACGGGACGCGGGCACTTCACTCCAATCGCGCGAGGTCCCAAGATGCATTGCGTGGCAGCCGCGACGAAGACAATGCGCCTAACTACACAGAAAAATACAAGCGAAAACAAACAAGGAGAATAAGTGAGTGCCGAATTAGCCGTCGCCGAGGAGTTTGCAAGGAGGAAAAGGAAAAACATACCCGCGAAGAGACAAAAAATAAACGCGCGAGGGTCCAAAAAAAAAAAAAAAAAAAAAAAAATCGAGATGCGAATGACAATAGGCATACTCTGCTTTACGGTGACAGAATCAAAGAAGAAGAAGAAAGAAGTAAAAAGCCACCGATTCACCGGCGGATGGAGAGGGAGAGAGAGAGGGGGACATCGCGGTAGTCCTTCGCGGATTGACAACTAGATTTGATCCCTTCAACCCTTTGCGTACGTAAATTAGAGGACTTGAACAGTGACAATCCCCGAAATATTTATATTTCTGTAGAATTTAGTCGCAGCAGCCGGGCTACTGCAGGGGAATCCGGAGAGAGAGGGCGAGGGAGCAGACGGAGAACGAGAAGTATTAATTTGACTCTCGAAAACTGAGCTTCTCGGCAGAATGATACCTTTTGATCGACGGAATGAGTTGCTGTCCCCGAAGGGTGCACCCTTGGGCATCGGCCCTCTCGCAGAAGGGATCTAGTAAAGTATGAGTATTAGTCGACCCAATTATGGAAATCGCTCGGCTTTTTGTGTTGTTAAAAAGAGCACGAAAATTGACACTTAAGTGCGCTTCCGTGGAGGGATATATACACTATACGGTAGAGTTATGTGGATCAAACGTCACTTCCTTTGCGGTGGTTCCGTGGAAACGTGCAATATCTATTTTTCTTCTTCTTGCTCCTTTCTTTTTTTTTTTTCTTTCCTAAGCAAGCAAGGATTTCGGGAGGAGGCAGCAAGGTTCGATTCTCAAACAAAACCGAATCTCAAGTGCCACAATTAGATCTAAATTACAACGGAGGGGTAGGGTAGGTCTTGAATCGCGAACCTACAATAGAAGGAATCGAAAACCGTTTGGTTGAGTCAATCGCTGGGTGACAGCAGCAGTTGACGCGTCCCGGAATGGGATAATAGTTTGAATTGGCAAGAACTCGGATCAAAACTCTTGGAAATTTGTGGAATTTCACCTCGAAATATCCTCTTACAGCAGATAATAAACACAGAAAAAAACGCTTCGATAGTGCTACATGGCCAAACTTTTGATAGAAACATGACCCAGCAAAAGACTTTAGTAGAGATCAATGGCGTAGCCTGCAATTTGGCAACGTTTTAATGTGTCCATTTAAACCCGAGTAAAAAGTCAAATATAAAGGTGTTTACCGAACACCCAATAGTTCGATAATTTTCATGGGTTTAAATGGACAAATTACAACGTTGCCAAATTGCACGCTTCGCCACTGGTAGAGATAACCAAAGGTTTTGTACGCTTATAGCTACGGAGATTTTGCTGACGTGAGTAAGCTAAACATTTAGTTGGCTCAACAAAATTTTTTTGCTGGGCCATTTTTCAACTGAAGGTTCTGTTAGTGCTACCAAAATTGTTTTTTTCTGTTTAGTACGGTAATGTAGATTTACCGGCTCCAAGTATTAGGCTAAACGCAGTGGCAGAGTCAGGCGGCTCGTGCTGTGTGACAAAAACGGATTCACTCCATTTAAACCTACATAAAATAATCGAACTGTAATAAGCCCACCAACCCTTATAGAAATCGATGTTTTAGCATAGGTTGAAATCGCAAAAAGCATGGTTGCCAGATTACACAAGTCGCTCAAGGTAGTTTCAAACTATTTGGCGTTTGAAAGTAGCAAACACCGTTGTTGAAAATGCAGAACTCTTGAAAACTTTTGATGAGAGCAAATGAATACATATAACTGATGTAGAAAACCAGTGAAAATTACAAAAATCACACTAAAAAGTCTAAATTTCAGCAATGAACCCATAAAGCAGCTAGTAACGGCAAGATAGCAATGGCAGAGCTACGCACTACGCATGGTATCATGGGAGATTTCTGTACAATCTGTCACTTTCTCTACGGAAACACAGAGATACTACAGTATGTCTCAAATTGGATAGGAATCTCCCACGAAACCTGCGTGCGTAGCTCCGCCACTAATTATGATTCTGAGAGTGAGTTTTAAGACTTTTTAGTGTACTTATCGTCATTTTTACAGGCAGGTTTTCAGCCAGAATCAACTCTTTAATCACCTGCAGCAAAGTTTGCAAGAGCCTCATTGGTGTGAGACTACGTACTTCCAAACTTCCTCAGCGTCAGCGAATTAAGAAATGTCAGTCAACGCCTTGGATTTTTCCTTAGGTAGGCCACCTGCAATGCTTCAAGTCGTTGTGATTAAGTATTGCGGGTTGCCTAACCTAAACTATATAAGGAGAAAAAAAACTTCGGTTCATATGGAACACCGAGGGTGTTTGGTTCCAGAAACCAAAGTTTTCAGTTGCGAGTACCGAACTTCAGTTAGGAGTACGGAAGTGGTTCAGTAGGAACGAAATGTGAGTCATAGTATTAGTCACGCTTACCGAAACCTTCGGTACTCCTACCTAAAGTTCGGTACTCACAACCGAAAACTTTGGTTACTGTAACCGATCACCTCGGTGTTCCAAACGAGTCGAAGTTCAGTTCTCATCATAACCGAATTTTTTTTCTCCGTGTAATCTAAGGAGTTAACTGACATTATATGTTGTTCACCGACTGTATGTTTCAGTCTCATTCCGAACACAAGATGTCTTCGTATCCACACGTTCGTCTCTACTGTGTGACGGTGCGGCTGTCTCTGCTCGCTCATCGCTCGTTTCTCACGACACCGTCGCGTCACCGCTGCGACCGGGCGTCCCCGGTGTCCCGCGAGTCCTGTCCGTCTCGGTGTAGTAAACGTCGCAATTCGCCCTCGCCCGCGTCTGCGTCCGTCCGTGCGACGGAGGGCGTCGCGCGTCGCGTCGAAATTGTCGTCGGTCACCGCCGCGTCTCCTTCTTTTCCTTTCTTTCCTTTGTGGCCGGATACAGGCGTCTAGAGTGCCGAGCAGAGCCGAACCGACCCGAATCGCATCGGCAGACTTCGGGAGAGTAAAACAAGGGGCGGTGGTGGAAGTGGTGGCGAAGGTGGGAGAAGGATCAATGGAAGGTGAATCAAGGCAGGTATTCATAACACGTGCTTCTCTCCTTCCTCTCTCCTTCCCCTCTCTCCGATTCGACCGGAGCACAAGGGTCTGAGACCGTCAAAAACAATAACCAACAAGGCAACAAATCAGAAGGTAAAGGACCTATAAACCATTAAGGGTCATTTTCTGGTCCCTTTTTGGTCAAAAAAATTGAGTCTGAAAAAAAAAATTGATTTTTGGGATCAACCTTAGAAACGTCAAAGAAAAATTTTAAACTAACCTTAAAAGGTCGACAAAAAAAATCAATTTTTCATGCTTTTTTTTCACTGATTTTTTTGCCACTTTTTCCCCGATCTCAGACCCCATTTTGCGGCGGGTCAACCATTAGACCCATTCCCTCCCGTTGTGTCACGGTCTCAGTCTCAGCGCGTGCAGTTCGTGGCTTCTTCTTCTTCTTCCTCTTTTTTTCTGTTTAACGTCTTGCACAAAAAAAAAAAAATAAATAAAAAAATAAATAGGTGAAGAGATACAAGTGTCAGTGTCTCTGGATATTGTATGGATCTCGTCCGTACCTTATGGTTCAGTCGTTCGCGCGCTCGAGCTTACAAAATGAAAAATTATGACGGAGAAAACCGACAAGTCACGAGTGGAAAATCATCGGCCGAAACCGGGCCTGAATAGCAGTGTTGCTATTAGTTGGATGGTTATCCGATTTTTTCCATTTGGCTTCTTGTAAAAGTTGGTAATTTAAAGAAAAACCTATGACAACACTGAAGACTAGGAAAGTTGGTGAATATTTGCTCTGCCGTAGCGTAGGTTGGTTCAAAAAGGTTCAAATGAGTACATCCCCAACGACCCCAACTGGTCGTCAGAGCGGCTACCATCCAAAAGCGCCAATTGCCTAAAAAGATACGTCAAAAGCGCCAAAAACATACACCAAAAGCGCCAAGGAATTTTTGAAAACGTAGTCCAAAACCGCCAATTTGTCCCGAAATCAATAGTCCAAAAGCGCTAAAAGAGTAAAATAATGACCCCAAAAGCGCCAAGAAAATATTTTAAGAGAGAGAGAGAGAGAGAGAGAGAGAGAGAGAGAGAGAGAGAGAGAGAGAGAGAGAGAGAGAGAGAGAGATAATTCATGAACTCACCAGTGATTTGTCGCTAGGCGACGGCAATGCAATAAAAATCGATGAAAGAGGTGATTGGTTGACAAAAAGTTCTCAAACTTTGCTTCATACATGCAGCAGTAAAGTGAGAGAACTTTTAACCCCCCTGCCCTGTGCAACAGTAAAAATTTGCGTCGGTACGATGAATCTCACATGAAGATCATACATTTATCCACACTTAGAGGGTGTAAATGGCCCCACACTATAGGCTGGGCCGAAAAAAGCGAATTTCGGATTTCGAAAACGCAATAGCAAAAAAAAGTTGCTCTAAGTGGTCCTAAAGACGTGTGTAAAATTGCAGCCCTGAAAAATAATTTTTACTATCGCCGCAACGCCTTTGAAATTTCGTCAATTTTGCGAAAAAAGCGAAAATTTCACAATTTTTGACAATTTGGCAACCGTGTTTTGATGTCGATATTCACCGATATTTTGCCTCACACCAGCTTTAATACACTTGTCATCAACTTACTTTTGCACTATTATTATACATTGCACAAGTTACTATTAAATGTTAACTTAAAATGTAAAGGGAAAATAAGTGACAAAAAAATGCATCGTAGGTGTGCGATCTCGATCATGCGTATTTGTTTGCTTATCCTGAACTTCTCATTTTAGTGTGAGAGGTATCTCACTCTCTCTATCTCTTCCTCTCCCCTCCTTTTCTCTGTGGCCCTAATCGTCTACTCCAAAAGCGCTAATACGGTACATCCAAATGCGCCAATTCTGGCGGTTTTGGAGTCTCCAAAAGCGCCAAGAAAAAATTGGCGGTTTTTGGATTTGACCCTTTTGAGAATTGGCGCTTTTGGACTTTTACCGTCAGAGCGCGCTGACAGATGTTGGGGTCATTACTGCTACGGTGCAGCATCAATAATTTAAAGGCCCTTTAGCTCTGACAACGAGTTTTCCGTTTTAGTTGTCCCCCCCCCATCCCCAGAACAAACGCAACATGGAATTCTGTAAAACATCACCATCTCAGACACTATAATAATATGAGGTACTTTTCATTTTTGAGGGCCAATCTGAGAACAGCCAAACAATCTGCAGACATTAGGTAAATTAATCAACTCTTTTCTCCAATAGCCATTGCCTCGACAGTCACTCAATAGCTTTGAGCATAGAAAATGTATACATACATTTAAAAGTACCTACCGAAACTAAACCGTCTCGAATGCGTCTCGAATGCAACTCCTTCAAGCAGTTGAACATATTTTTTGGGGCAGATAAAAACCGACAAAACTCTCATTTGAAATTTTTCTTTACCTGCAACAAAAAGGAAAACAATCGAGTCAGTCAGAGAAAAATAATCTACTCAGTGTACAAGTATGGACTGTGCCATGCAAAAAAAAAAAAAAAAAAAAAAAAAAAAAAAAAAAATTCTCTCCTTAGGGGGAAGCGAGAAAGTAAAAAACTGATAATCACATGAAAGCAAATTGTGTAGATATAAAGCGAGTGCGTCAGTGGCGTAACTAGGCATGCGTGTGTCCCCCTGCAAAAAAAAATATCACTGCCATTACGGTTTTGCTGTTTTAGCAGTTTTGTGAGTTTATTATTGAGTTTTAGACTTTACATCAGATTAAATCTAAATCATATTGCACTATTTATTTATTGATTTGCTTAAAGCAAAAGTTTGCAAGAGCCCTATTCCTCACAAAAGTTGCTACCCCTCCCTCCGAGCACCAAGCCACATTGCAGTCAGCACACAATGAACGATTATTAGCACAATTTGGTAACAATGGAAAGCGTGAATACCGAAAGGAAAGGGTCAAGCGGTATAAACAATAGGATGCAAAACACGAAAACGCGTTTAGAGAGGGACGGTCAAGGAGGAGGGGATCAAAATGCAGAAGGGGATACAGGCACAAACGGGTGGGGGGGGCCGGGGGTGGTGCAGCGTGCGTCCACCACTGCCGCGCTGAAAGGAGCGCATAACAAAGTAACAATTGTTTGTTCCGGCAGGTTTACGACCCGGGATACCGCGTTGGGTAGGGGCGGGACGGAAGGGCCGTGCCGCGAGGGGGGAGTGCCGCGGCGGCTGACGGGGAGGGGGGAGGGGGGAGCAACAAATTATGACCGGCCAGAAACCAACAGGCCGACACGACTCGAACTTTTAAAAATCGAGCCGCAGTACAAGAGGGAATGTCCGAAATATCATCCGAATTGTTAACGAAGGGTGATGGTGTGACTTGTGAGGGGAGGGGAGCAGGGGACATTATGGGGGGGGGGGGGAACCCCCTTCAGCCGATGCACGCAGTGGGTGCGGTACCCATGTCGCGGTGCGTTGGGTTGGTCGGCCGGCTAAATTTCGGATTCGTATCGGAGCCCCAGCGAAGCGAAGGTCCGCGTTCGAATCGCATAATTAGAGTACACAACTAATTATTACGGATGGAAATCAAGTATCCGCAGGGGCCCCTTGATGATGACGGCAGGGTGCGAGTGCTGCGCTCTATTCGCGAGAGCGAACATAAAGCGAGGGTGTGGAAGAGAGAAGGGAGGGGGGAAAGGGTCGAAACAAATATATTGTATTGTGTAAACGAATGAATTATTAATACATCCTCAACTACTGCGGCAGGGATATTTCAAAAAGCGAGCACGAAGTGACCCGAAGCTAGCTTGCGCTGCATCGATTCATTGACTCCGTAAAATGCTCTTAGTCACTGTCAAAATGTCTACAAAATAGCGTCAAAGTGGCCTCATCGATTGATTTCCTTGCGTCGCACTATACAGTCTGAGATCTAAAAGAGTAATCAAAAATCATCGTTTTTGATCTTTTAAAGCTTAATTCAAAACTTTCCAGACAATCCTAGGTTTAAATTACTTTACAAAGTTGTGCTGTGATTAAAATTGGTCTTGAAAAGTTCAGAAAATTTCAAATAAATCAGAAAATTTAATTCCTGATTTTAGGTCATGTTCAGGCGTTCTCATGCCATTTTGCGTCGCGTCGCTGGGAGCGAGGGAAATTTACTGTAACCTAGAGAGAGAGAATTTCATTGAATATTTCTATAAGTCAAAGCAAAAGTAATTTGTTGAACGGAGAAAAATGCACCTGTGCTTTCCCACCACTTTGAATTTGTTTTTGACAACGGCGATCGTTTATCGCCTTGAATTCAGGGCAGCAATTTAGTGTATAACTAAGCTTTTTTCTACAAAACTCAAAGGAATGAATTTTTGAATTTCCCGCCTAACTTGACACCACTGCTTGAGCTTATAATCCGTCAAGTTGTAGCGCTGCGAAATTAGATAAGTCACCATTGAGCTACTACCCCCCCCCTCCAACACCCTCTCCCACCACTTCGTTTAACTTGAGACTCTACTTCACTCCTGGCGCCCGATGCGGGGCCCCGAAGGGACAACAATGATCGCCCCCCTGCGCGACGGCAGGAGTCGCGTCGTGACGCAAGACCTGTCCGTCCGTCCGTCTGCCTGTCCCTTGACTGTGCCTCCTCTTCCTTCCTAACCCTCCTCCCCCCACCTCCGAGGGCCACCAACCAATGACCCGAGTACCCACCCCTAAAACAAAAAAGCCTCGAAAGCTCATTCTATTTTTCTAACGTAGTCGCACCCAAGAATGCGATGAGTCCTGTGTTACTCTCATTTTCACTATGATTATAAGTAGGTTGAAAAAGGATAAAATATAAGGGTTTCATTCCTTCATTATCTTTGTCTGTCATGTTGGTACGTCAAAATCTAGAAAATTGGTGAGGAAGGGGGGGGGGGCTGGCTTGAAGAAATCGTGGGGCACTGTACTATTTCTCTGAAAAGGTTGATCTCGAATATCGACACACCGCAGATCAGATACAGGAGAGCGAAGTTTTCCCTGTTTGAGTTTTATGTAATCAACATCAGGAGCCAAACAGAGACATAGCTCTGGATTTCGTCTCTTTTTATCCAACTCTCCGAGCTGTACGTTTGAGACTATCAATAATGGAACCTTCTTTTCTTTTTTTCACTCACTTACTTAATGATGGGCGGTTTTCGGTTCTTCAACGTGTATTCTTCAATTCGTAAGTCATTCCGTATCCTCCGGTAAAACCCTTCTTCCAAGTTCCACCCCCTGAACTGCGATGCTAGAGGGGAATTCAGCTGTCGTTTCGCAGGCAAATTCCCCGGAAAAGTTCAATTACCGCTGTTTTCCCGTCAAGAAAGCTTGGTTCCGTGGTAAAGTTTCATGGCTCCCGTAATTTTAAGAGCGACCATCGTATCGCCCGCGGTAGTTCATTCCTCCCTTAACTCTCCTCTCCTCTCTCTCTCTCTCTCTCTCTCTCTCTCTCTCTCTCTCTCTCTCTCTCTTCCACTCTCTCTCTTCCACTCTCTCTCTTCCACTCTCTCTCTTCCACTCTCTCTCTCTCACTCTCTCTCTCTCTCTCTCTCTCTCTCTCTCTCTCTCTCTCTCTCTCTCTCTCTCTCTCTCTCTCTCTCTCTCTCTCTCTCTCTCTCTCTCTCTCTCTCTCTCTCTCTCTCTCTCTCTCTCTCTCTCTCTCTTTCTCTCCCTTCCTTTGACTCCCTTTCCCTCACCTTCCCCTGCTCGCGCTCAGCCAGGAACTTTCGACAATCAAGCAGCGGTTTTCGGCGACGCTTTACTGGCGCGCAATGTTACTACTGAGAAACACACTAAGGAGGAGGAGGAGGGGGAGGGGGGGACTGAGGCGAGGAGCAGTGAAAAACGGTCGAAAAAACCGATTACGAGCCGCGAAAGGGGAGAAAAACTTAATTACGGCTCCATTCTGTCGGTTCCTCGACGGCCATGCCATGGAGCCGGGCACGGCACGGCAGGCGCGGTTCGGTGGATGCTTGGGTCGGATTTTGAAACTGTTACACCTTTACGTTTATTGGCGCCGTTAAGCGGAGTATTTTGTTCGGTCCAATCACGGGCTAGCACGCAAGTGTGACGTCAAAAATAGAAACGCGAGTTTTTACCGCCGTCTCTGCGTAAACGCTGTATACAGGGTGTCGGGCAAAATAAACGAGAATGAAACTTTTTTCTGGAACTGAAATCAAGTCTCAGGGCCAGGGGCGTAGCGTCATGGAGGCTAGGGGAGGCTTCAGTCTCCATTATTTTATTGAGGGATCAGAAAAAAAGTGAGCCGCGTAAGGTAAAGCCAGGGGTGCTAAATGTGCCCGATCTAGCGATCCGCGGATCGCGTGAAAGTGAGGAAATTTCTAGAAAAGTGAGGAAATTTGTCCAAATATTTTTGTTTGTTTTTCTTTTTTTTTTGTTTTTAATAATGGCAATGAGGATTTCCCAGGAAAATAGTGTAAAAAATGAGAAAATATAGGTCATTTTGAGTATATAGGGTGTTGAAATGTTAAAATAACCAAAAAAAAGTCATCATTTTCAAATTTTTGTGAGGAAATTTTTTAAAATCCTGTGAGGAAATAAGTCATGGATCGCGTGAAACTTCCGAAGTTTTGGCACATTTTGCACCCCTGGGTAAAGCCAAAAAAAGAAAAAAAAAAGAAAAAAGAAAAAAAAAAGAAAAAAGAAAAAAAAAAAAAGGTCGTCCGGTTTGAGCCTCCCCACTTTTTTGACCCCAAGCTAAGCGCCTGCGCAAGACTAAGTTTTCCTAAAACCTTCTTTTCTCGACTTTTCCTAAAAAAATTGTAAAAAGTGTCATTTGAATTATACTTACTTAGGTCTTAGAGGATGAAAAGAGGGTGTGAATCAACTGAAAGGAATATTTGGGGAGAATGAGGTAAGTGGAGAATCTTGGAATATTGGACAGTGGAACTGATGGAATAAATTGAGAAAAGATAAAATAGATGAAAATGGAAAGGATATCTTTCTATAGGAATTCCAGGAACTTTAAAATTGAGGTTGGGAAATACTATGAATATAGGAGGATATCTCAAGATCGGCCCAGAGTAGCTCTAAATCTACACATTTCCCATCCTCAATTTTAAATTTCCTTAACCCACGCAATTTCCATCAATATTGCATTTTTTCAATGTATTCCATGAGTTCCATAATTGAATATTTCATTATTCCCCATTTACCATATTTTCCCCAAATCTTCCTCCAGTTGATCCTCACCCTCATTCCATCCCCCCCCCCGTATTTTAAATGGCACTTCTCAAGTACGGGATTTTTTTTAGGAAAAGTCGAGGTACACATGTTAAAATTTGACCCGAAGATTTTAGAAAGGGCGCTGGCCTCCTTCACCCCCCTAAAGTTCACAACCCAGATCGATCAGGGGATGCGAGACCCAGCAAAATTGGAAAACATGTATAAAATCTGAAGCCTCGTCCGATTCGAAAGATGAATTTTCCTTTTTTGGAGAAAATTTGTATTTTGTCTGCTCAACTTCTAATTTGTCGCATGATTTCTGTCCTTAAAGAAACGCCCTGTACGACGACTATACGCAGCTCCGCAGGGTTGCGCCAATGGGTAGCGGCGGGGAAGGGAAAAGGGGTCGAATGAACTTTCAACTCACGCACTTTGCGGGCTAAACTGCCTGTCGTAACTCAGGACACAGCGCCGCGCCAAAGTCTTTTAACGGGTGCGCTAAACGGCGTTTCTCTCTTACTCCCCCTCCACCCCCCCTTCACCGCCACGGCCGCCCCGAATGCCTCCTCACTATCTTTATGCGTGCACTCAACCTGCACAATTCTACCCTTTCGCCTGTCCCTCCACCCCCATCCCCTAACGTTAAACGTTGACTTCACAAACTTATTTCGCCCTCCCCCTAATTGCTCGGTTACTCAATCGAATTAACTGATCGTGCGTGGTAAGGATAGGGAATGGAGACAGGAGCGCCGAACGCCCTCACACCTCCTACAGATTTGGAATAACTCAATTTTCCGCGGTAATTGAGCCGTTCGAAGTAAACGCATGGTTGAGGTCCAGTTTTAGCAAAACTGAATTAATGAGCAGGTGATTATGAAGTATGGTTAGGTACGCCAAAATTTGGTGTTAAAAAAAAAACACGTGGAAAAACATCTGAAGCCGAAGGCTGTTTAACTCAAAATCACATCTCTAGGCAGAACTATGAGACTTAGTTAGAAACCAAAGGCATCTTTGTTTTCAGCTCACCGAAAATACCAACATTTGCTTTAAAAAAAATATAAAAAAAAAACTTTTGTTTTTTCAAAATCGGTTTCTTGGACTCGCATGTACCGTTTTAACTTTAGACGGCTTAGTTCAATCAGATAGACAAGTTGATTTATTTTTCATCATAGTTTCTTACCCCTCAAACTGGGTTAGATTACATGGTTCTAATAATGAAACATCGGTACCAAAAAAAGAAAAGAAAAAAAAAAAAATATGAGGCATCGACCATAACTTTTCAAGTCCAGGCAAAAATCCTCGCTTCGATATAGATTGGACGCGTTTCCACAGAGTGATAGAGGGAGGGGGATGGGCAGGAATTCCGACGGCAAATCCATTTCAAATTAAAGGGGGGGGGAGTGACTTGTCGGCTTCTTGAATTTACTTGAATATTTCCTTTTTCCTCCATGCGGCATCATAATCTTCACCGGAGGATAATACTCCCGATCCCATTTTAACTGGTTTTATTGTGAGACGGAGGAATGGTGGCGAGAGCCGGGAGGAGTGGAAATTGAGGGGGGTGGAGGGGGAGGGGGAGGGGGAGTAAAAAAGAGAACTGCACACGACATCACCCTAATGCATGGCATAAATGCACTGCACTGCAAGCGTGATTGGAGGTATGGCACGAAACACTTGGCTCTTGGCATGCATCCTGACGGGTGCCGATAAATTATTATTACGGCTCATGCCCGCCGCACTATGGTCTGAGATGGTCAAAAAGTGGTCAAAAACCCATAAAGTAAATTTCTCATAAAGTCATTAATTGAAAACTTTCAATACCAATTTTAATCAGAGAAAACACTTTATAAAAAGTAATCTTAACCATAGAAATGTCACTAGAAAGTTTTAATTTATAAACTTTGACGGTCGAAAACGATGATTGTTATAAAACCTTACTTTAATTGATTTTTGACCACTTTTTGACGGTCTCTTACCATAGCGCGCCGCTCGGCCCGGTCCGACCGCGACCGAGGCACCGACCGACCGACCGATGCGCTGCAATGCAATGGGCGAATAGCGATTAAGATCGCTTCGCCGTACACTGGATTGAAATAAAGCTTTTTCTCGCCATGAAAAGTAGTTTTATTTTTGCTTTAAAAAAACATTCAAAAGTTTACATTTTTTAAGCAAAAACAATGTTTTCAACTCATTTTAAGCTCCAATGTGAATGATTAAACTCATGCTTTGACGTTATCTTGATATTTATTGTGTTTAATCGTAATTTTTACTTGTAAACTTAATATATCCAGGAAAATTCATGTTTTGAATCCACTGGGCGTCGCGTCGCCGCGTCAATACTTTTCCAGACGTTACCGGTTAGTTCGGGTATGCGAGCGAGACCGAGATCAAGGCGAGACTAACATTGAATTTTGCAGACTTAAAATGGCACGAGTTTGACCGGGTAAATAGTGAAGGGGGGGGGGATTCCATCAAACAGGCTCCCCCTCCCTCTCCTTGCGCTGAAACGAGAACGGGGATATGTCATAATGTCTGACGTGAGTTTTTGCGAGGTTCCGTTTCGGAGGGTTAACATATAGGATAAAACTGGATTAGACGTTCGTGCAACAATGGAAAAGGGGTGGCGTGGGGTGGGCAGGCAGGGAGGGGAGGTGAGAAGGGGGTTGACCCTAGAAAAATGCAAAGTAAAAAAATAAAAAAAAAAAAATTAACGCAGGAAAAAAAAAAAAAAAACTAACAAAAACTTGGGTGGCGCTGACAAAAACCTTTGGTAGAAAAATTACTCAACAAAAGCTCTTTATTTAGGCGTAAAAAACCTTTCATTAGTTCTATTATAAAGTCTGTTGCAGCCTACAGGGTCATTTTTCTAGCAAATGTTATGTCAGCAATAAATTCAAGATCAACACCGAGGACAATATTGTTTTCTGAAAAAGCTAGTACACGGTCAAAAGCAGAGTGGCCACAATTACCGACACACTTGTCTTTCCAAAGGACTCCGACCACATCTTACCTAATGGCGAGGAGCTAGTTTATGAGTCCATCTTCGAAGAAAATTGCGTCAGTTCACTTCCCTACAGCAAAAACGGTAGGCATACAAAAAATTGCAGCAGCAAGGAATTTTTCTATTTCTTTCTTATCCTATTTGAACGCATGTCTTATAGAAAAGGATGGAGAGAGGGACTGCCACGAGACTTTAGCCACTGTTTCTGTTCTCTTTTAACACATACGCTCAAATAGGCAAAGAGAGAGAAAGACAAACTTCTGGATATGACGTAAGATACTCCGAGATAAAAAAAATTCACCGGCCCTCAACCGGACGGTTTTTTTCTCACCTTAAATAAGACTTTTATGAAAAGAGAATCTCATAAATTTAAGCTAGAGTTTAGATTGCAGTTATAGAAAATGAAGGCGCCAATGAGGATACGTCTATAGTCGCAAGGGTAAACGGAAGGATTGAAAAGCAAACCGGCGTGGGACAGGGACGGGGAAGGGGGGGAAAGGACACCCTTCCGCCCTCAAAAAGAACCAGGTCTGAGGTAATTTCCACGATGACTGCGAGATTACTTTCTTTAGACAAAACAAGAAATTATTGTAGCTCGCTCGGCTCTCGCGTGCTAGGGTGGTTGCCTGACTCAAATTTTCTTTCGTTTGATGGACGCCCGGCCGTCCGTCGTGTCTATCGCTCTGCCTATGCCCTATGCCTTCCCGACAGCGACAGAGACGGAGAGCCAAAGAGAGTAAAGCCCGGCTAATGAGGCACAAGTGAGGTCACGAGAGCAAAAACTGGGTGTTCTAGGGCAGGCGGAAAATGAGAAAGCCCTGCAGTCAATCCCCTCCCCCCCCACCCAACTGCCGCGAAAGAAAGAGTCGGGGTGAAGGTCAAATAATGGAGGAGCTGGGTCTGTTCAAAACTAGGTCTCCAAGAGACAAAGATAGGGAGGGCGAGAAAGAGAGAGAGACTAGCAGCGTGCGAGGGCCGATTAGATAAAGAGCGAGAGAGAGAGAGAGAGAGAGAGAGAGAGAGAGAGAGAGAGAGAGAGAGAGAGAGAGAGAGAGAGAGAGAAAGAGAGAGAGAGAGAGAAAATCTCGGTTGAAGTAAGAAAACTGCACTTGTAGCATAGCGCAGGGTAAAGTGTTTCGGGTGGCGGATTATGAATGAAGAATGACGGGGGGGGGCGGCGGCTCGAGGGTGGCTGGTTGAACGGGTGAGTTAGAATATATATGTATATATATGTGTGTGTGCGAAAGAGTGAGAGAAGCAGAGACACAGAATAACGGGGCGAGAGAGATAGAGAACCCTGCACTTATTTCTATCGCGAGAATCATTTATCACCGACGACGAAGGAGCCAGTCCAGTACGGCGAGGCAGAGAGGGTAGTCTGCATCGTTGCCAAATCGTGCACATTCGTCATCGATTTACAGGGGCAATAGGACGAACTAGCTCAGCCTATCCGGCAACAGGGGTAGTCTACGGAGGTCGCGGAGTGTAGACGATGACTGCGAAGGAAAGGCATTCCGCTATAAATAAAACATTAGAGCTCCTCATCCCTCGGGTGACACACCGCACCGGCAGACGAGGAGGGGTTGAACCCGATCGCGATACGGGAGGGGGAGGGGTGCCCGTATATGGGTCAGCCAGCGCGGGGGATATGATGATGATGATAGTGGTGATAGAGTGCAGACAGAGTATTGGGGGGGGGGGGGAGGCAGAGGAGCAGACTGCAGCCAGGTAGGATAGTAATGCTGGTGCTGGAGGTGCTCCACTCCACTGCGCTCCTGTTCGCATTTATTTGTGTATTGATTTTCTAACCCCCCTCAACCCCCGCACCGATAAAAACCCTACCCTGATGCACGAGCCCACAGGTCTTTCGCCGCGCCGAGCCCCGGTCGTCAGGTCGGGTACCGTTGGACAGAGACAGCTACCACCCGCCCACGCCCCCTTTACACCTGGCCGTGTCCTATCCACTGCTCCCCGGCCGTTGCCAAATCTATCCGATGATAGTGACATTTTCGATAAGAGTTTCATTCATTCGCCCACACGGGGCAAAAATGACCCTGCAGCAAAATACTTTCGAAAAGCGAATTTAATTCCCCCCCCCCCAAAGCTTCCACCACAGATAAGAAAGAAGTATTTCTCATCCATAAGGGAGGGGTGACATGCCGCACCAGTAGCCTGGGAGACGTAAGGGTTAGACTCAGAAAAAAACCTCTAAGAGACCCCTAATTCACTAAAAAAAGATAATTTGACCGAAAAAAAGGCGATACATTGGCTTCTTCCAAATGACTCCAGTTCTGTAATTGTGCAAAATTACAGCTCTCTGGAGAGTAATAAGGGACTCCACTTCAAGAGGGTCAGACATAGTTCGAAAACTTTACTTGGAATTTTATTTCAGCTAGAAATC
Organism: Trialeurodes vaporariorum; assembly: GCA_011764245.1. Lineage (NCBI taxonomy): Eukaryota > Metazoa > Arthropoda > Insecta > Hemiptera > Aleyrodidae > Trialeurodes > Trialeurodes vaporariorum. Next base: position 20,550,937 of record VMOF01000320.1, read on the forward strand.
CTAATCAGACTCATTTCCTACGTCATTAATTTAGAATAGTTGGCAAATCTTTGGAACAGTTTATTAGACCTCTCAAAACCCGCGTTAACAAATTTTTTTCCCCTCAGCTAAGCGGATACTCTTTCTTTTCTTTTAAGCATATTTTACTGTTAAATCAAATGGTTGTCCGCCATATTTGGTTTCGAATGTCGTGACCAGGTTACGGTTTTCGAAACCTGCCTAGCGAGGTGGGTTACGGATTCGTGACCAGGTCACGAAATTCTGGGACAGGAATAATTTTAATATGTGTAGGTAATATTACATTTATCTACTATCAATATGGTATGAAATGATGTTAAATAACATTAAAATTACTTGCAAAAAATTACTGACAAATATTATACAAATTTTCTAGCATATTATACAGTCACCAAGTGACCGAACCGTGACCGAATCCGGTTACTAAATAAAAAATGGTTTCTATGTATGGAAATCGGAGGGTTCTGAACAGAAGCCCGAGTTACCGAGTAGCGGTAACGGACCCCATTAAATACATTCAAAGGGTTTCAATTAACTTCGATTTGACGGGGGTCAAGATGGCAAATAGCTAGATCTGGCATCACTGCTGGTTAAACTGTACACCCGCGCCACGCTGCGACACGAGCTCGCGGGGGCCAATTTCGAACAATAGGCGATAATCAGCCCGATTGTGTTCACTTGCAACCTTATAACCTTTCTCTTTTCTTTTTCTTTTTTTCCTACGAGCACATCCTATGCGATAGATGTTTGACAGCCAGGGTTGCCGGTTATCACCAACAATAGGGCAGTTGTAAGGGGTCTTAATTTTTTTTTTTTTTTTTTTTTTTTTTTTTTTAAGAAGGCAAATGAATTTACATGTTAGAAATGTTCACTCCGACTACGGTTACATAAAAGCCATGATCTCTCCCGGCGTATAGTTTTCGGAGTAAGACATTTACAGAGTGGAAAAAATGGTGCGAAAAGGAGGAAAGGGACAGTCATAATTTGCACCTCTTCGCGAAGTTAAAAAAATGATGAAACTCCACCGAGGAGGCGTACAGATTACAGAAACTCCATGATAGTATTTTGCGCTATTTAATACCCGCACACCCTATTTTCAGTACGCATGAGAGTAAAATGCACCCTCATTTTTGTGTTCGCTTCACTTTAAGTACACTCATGATTTCTTGGCTGAATTTTTTTTTTTTTTTTTTTTTTTTCCCACACTCGGTGAGCTGAAAACAAGGGTGCCTTTGGTTTCTATCTATTAAATGAAAAACGGCAGCAGGGTATCACTGCATCACTCTCGAGCGACCAGTTAAATTTATTTTCGCGATCCGACAACCTTGTCGGACAGTGCGCATTTCCAGCTAATCAACTATGTTCTTCACCCTTCCACCAACCACCACAACCATCACCGCCACCAACGGCACCAACTCCACCACCACCACCAATCACCAAGAACTGACAGAACGGCCTCTCCCCCCTCCCCCAAGCGCCACGCACTCATCCACCCATTGGTCTTCTTAACGAGTCATTCTTTCAACTCAACCCACCTCGTTCAATTCGAATGTTCCCGATTATTGTTTCGCTTTCGCAGGATCGGGGAGGGGGGGGGTGGAGGATGATGAAGGGTGAAGGGTGAAGGGCAGGGAGGGGAGGGGGACGAGTAGTATAGTCTCTCGCTCCTAAGAATGCTCCCGCATGGCGCTGCCAAAAATTCGTACGCCAACAGCAGTGAGCTTACTGTTAGTCGATCGAATGTCAATAAACAGGTTGATGAGCCATGGGCGTGGCTTGGAGTTATCGGTGAATTTCTGCAGGGATGGAAGGGTTTTTATCGGAATGAAACCACCCGTAGGAACAACACGTTCTCCATCAGCGACTCGGTGACATTACGGTAAGCTCGTTCATAATATCGGCCTGCTTTAATGGAGCTTTGATAATCAGCCTGCTTTGGAGCACTTTATGATGCATCCACTTTTCGAGTTGATTTTTACAACTTTGATTAGAAATTTAGCAAGTATACCTCCTAGTACTGCCTTCATCGAACCCACGCCTTCCAATGGGGAATTAGGTGGGGAGAAAATCTAATGCAAATTTTTCCTACAACGTTATGGGGAGGGTCTGACTTTTTCTACAGAGTTATAAAGGGTCCATTCCAATGTCAAATTGCGTGAAAATCACACTGTAATCTTTGAGAAGTCTCAAAATCTGCGTACAAACATAATAAATGCTCTTTTAAACAAGATTCAAAGATGGCGATCAAATGAGCGGGTCACAACGGGGAGAGTCCCATTTAATTGCAACTTTCTACGCTGAGAAAAGCGAAAAACTACAATCATAGAAAAAGCTACAATTAGATGGAACTCTTTCACATTGTGACCCGTGACGTTGTGGTTTTCACGCAATTTTACATACAGGAAAAGGCCCTCCATAATGATGTACAGCAAAAGTTCGCTAGTTACAGACCCATTCCTAAATACGGCAATGATGCCAGATTTGGCGAAAAATATACAAAGCTTGTAATAATTTCTCATAAAACTTGATAATTGTAAAGTGTGTATCCATTTTGCCAAATCTTACAGCACAGGTGCAGAATGGGATTTCTCGAGTCAGTGGCGTAGCGTGCAATTTGGCAACGTTGTACTGTGCCCATTTAAACACAAAAGGTCGAATACGAAGGTGTTCACCGAACACCCAATAGTTCGATCTTTTTCATGGGTTCAAATGGACGAACTGCAAGGTTGCCAAATTGCACGCTACGCCACTGTCTCGAGTACTTATTTTTAGGCTCCCACTTTCCGTTGCGACAAAAAATACAGACAGTAATACCGGTCATCGGAGTACATAGACCTAGGGGGGAGGGGGGAGGAGGGAGGCATTTAACGGTCGAATGCAAGCGCTAAAAACTAAGTTATGAAAACATTATTCTCGAGCGGGGGCAACAAAAAAAAGAAGAAAAAAACAGGCACCTGCGAAAATTGCGTAAAAGAAATGTCACTTGCAGGAATACTGGCGCTCACAATGAAATGACGCAAACCGCGCCTGAAACTCCACACACTGGTTGGTCATTTGAACTTTTGACACTTGGGACGGGCTGAAAAAAACGGCGCGGCGGCGCTTGATTCAATTCGCTTCGTGGGTTTAAATGTCCCAAGGCAGAGCCAGAGCGGGTCTCTCCGCGCTGATCTCTCTGCAAGAATCTTTCGCACGCAGAAACATTGTTTTTTATCCTTATGCTTCTTCTTCTTCTCCAACGAGCTATGCATATTTTGGGTCATATCCCAAAGTGTGACAGCATGGACGGATTGATTCAGGTTTAGTTGCCTAATTTCTTTTTTTTTTTTAACCTTAGATCAAAAATTGTAATTAATTCAGTGGAAATTGGTTTTAGAAGGAAGTGCAAGCGTTTCAGAGTGGCTATCTGGACAGAGTATTCTAATATAACTATCCATGCGAGACAATTTTTCTTGTTTCTTTCGTGTGTCAGTTTCTACATCGTACAAATCCTTCCAAAGGAAACAGTTGCATCGATTTCTGTATCCAGAATTCCACTCTGAAACACTTGCACTTTCGTTTAAAACCAGTTTCAAACGGATTCGTCACAATTTTTTTTTTTTTTTTTTTTTTTTTTTTTTTTTTTTTTTTTTAATTTTTTTAATTTTTAAGGTTTAAAAAAAAAAAAGGAAAACAAACCGAGCCCGCGTGAGAATGTCCATAAGAGATGTCCTTCATTACTGCCTTCTTGGAGTTTCAAAATTACGTCCCATAGATCCTCTCTATTGAAGGAGCTCGTTGTTGTTGTTGGTCTTCTTCTTCTTCTTCTTCTTCTTCTTCTTCTTCTTCTTCTTCTTCTTTCTAAATGCTCTGTGATAACCGTTGCATATTTTTCCACATGCCAAGGTACGCAAGGATTGCAGCTGCGGACTGCTGGATCTTTTCATGTCGCCTGAACACTAGCGGATCCAGGAATTTTTCTTTCTCTCTCTGGCCATTTGATCGCGTATATTAGAAAAGGACAGATTATGGGCAGTCACGTGATTTTCGCCCCCTCTTCTATCCTTTTCTAACACATGCGTTCTAGTGGCCACAGAGAGAGAGAGAAAGACAATCCACAGGATCCGCCGCAGTGCACCTGAACTTTTATATAAATTAAGATCGCGCGAATCGCAATGCAGCATACCATGGCTGGCACCTCGCTCCTTGCAACTAATCACGGTAATAATCATTAAAAGCTAAGCGATTTCAAAACGTCCCGATCCTCAAGAGAGGCGGATAAATTGTGCTCTCGGTCTTAATCATCCGAACGAAGGTCGGTGCAGGCCAGTAGCGCAACGAGAGTTTCTTCAACTCTTTCTTTTCTTCATTTAGCAACGTATGTTAGACAAGGATGGACAAGGGGATAAAACCCCCCATTTCTGTCCTTTTCCTACTTATACATTCAAATGGGAAATGAGAGAGATGGAAGAGATCCTGGTTGCGCCAGTGGTGTAGGCAACATCTGCAGTAGGTTGCATTCGTTTCTTTTATTTTTAATTACTGGAATACTCCATTTGCTTTCCTGCGCTTTTCTGTGCGTTTGATGGTATAAAACAAAAGCAAAGTCACGAGTACTACAGTTGAGAAGCATCTGGGTGGTTTTCAAGATATTGCCTGATACGATGTCAGTGGTGGATCCACCGGAGGGGGGGGGGCACATGCCCCCCTTCAAATTTAAAAATTTCACAGGCGTACCCCCCCCCCCCCCCCCCGAAAATTTTTCTGGATCCTCCACTGTACGATGTCGTGCTTTTGGTTTTAAAAATTACTGCTTCAGTCGTAGGTTAGAACTCCAATTTTTTCCTTGTAAAGTATTTCCCCCTTAAAAAAACAACAAAAATCCAACAAAAAACAATCTGAAACATTGTGTGATGTTTCAAGGGTACTCCATAGCAAACATGATCCATACAGGTCCATAAGGCTTCTTGCACTTTATTTCAGTGTGAGACTTTTTATTATGCTTACCAATGAGATTTTAACGCAATTTTTCATAGGAGCTGACCCTCCTTAACGCTGTAGCATAAGTTTGCAACAGACCCATTAAACTCACCAGACTTGCTCCATGAAAAACTATGGAAAGAACGAGCCGTGATATGAGTGCTCACTCATTAAAAGAAGTACAGTAGTATAATGACGCATGAGTGTCGGACGACTAGAGCAAAAAAATCAAGGCATAAAAAATTTTCCGCGGCGGTAAACATTTTTTAAGGTATTCGACGGGCGAGTCATTTTGAATGAAAAGGCTCATTAGTGAGACACTGAAGAACCCTGAACTTTCGGGATGAAAAGAAATAAAAATAATGACGGGATGAGACACATGACACGCGTGTATACACGTGTCGATGAAGCTGAATAAGTGACGTAAAAATGACGTCTTATAATATACCTCAATAGTATAAGTTGGTGATTCAGGCTGATCGATATAAACCTATACTGTTGATGATTTTCAAAAGGTCTGTCACAAGCGTTTGCGGCAGCTATACATAGAGCAGTAGTGTATCGTGCGGTTTGGCAGCGTTACAGATTGTCCACTTGAACCCATCCATGGGAAATATCGAACTATTGGGTGTTGGGTGAACACCTCCGCATTCGACCTTTTCAATGGGTTTGAATTAATGGACTCAATACAATGTTGCCAAATTGCAAGCTACTACGCCGTGCCACTGCTATACAGAGAGGGTCTTTCCTGGTGTAGAATCAATTGAAATAACTCCGTTGGGAGCATCAGAGAGTTCCAAAACTGACTCAAAAACTCAATAAATGCGCTGAAAAAAAATTCTAGGACGAATATCATATTACAGCTAGTTAAAATGGAAAAGTCTCATCTAATTTGTTTGCTACTCGACGGTGCAACAGGGTGACTCAAGTGACCAAAAGTGGAACTAAACTCCCAAGTTTTTAATGCTCACCTTAAAAAAGCGTCACGTTTTCCACGAGAAAACGTATCGGAGCTTCAGAGCAAATCATCTGGTCTCATAATCGTAAAAACTTATGAGCGCTTGTCGAAAGATTTCATAAATAAGTTTTCTCGAGGAATTTCTCCTTCAGACATAGAAATATCCATTACCGAGACAGTGAGATATTTTTTTAAAAAAAAAAAAAAAAAAAAAAAAAAAAAAAGTATAAGAGATACTTTGAAAAAGAAAGAGGGGGGGGACCCTCGGCCCTCGGACCAGTAACTTACAAGATCACGGTCGAAGAGTCAAACTATTAGATATTATAAGCTGATAGTTGAATTGGTAAAGTAAAAATTACGAGGAAATTAAACATCCGAAATACATAGAAGAGAAGAACTCGGAACAGTGCGGCGAGAAAAGGGATGGCCACATTAAATTGCCTTGGAAAAATCACAAGACAGTCATGGAGAGCACATTTACATACTCAATTTTGTGAATTTGTGTGTGTACGGCGGACGTCGCGCAGAGATAAAAAAATTGAAACTTTTCGGACATTATACGAAGACCAACGATTGTAGTGCTCATGATACCGAAAAAGACAGTTTGAATGTTTCAGGTAATGATATACGATAGTTACCGACAATGGCGTCATTTCAAGTCTAGACACGGAGGCAGGAGACTGGTTACATTTTATTTTACTTTTCATACATATTATCCCTGAAAACTCTGACCGTCGAGGGCCCTAATGTACTTTTTCATGTATAATTAAGGCAAATTTTGAGGGAAAATAACACAATCCGTACCCACATTCTTCCCTGAAACTAAATACTGAGAAACTGATGAAATTTTCTTTTACTTTTCATACGTATGATCCCTGAAAACTTTGACCATCGAGGTCTTCGATGACCCTTTTGTCCTTTTCCATGTACAATTAAGGCAAATTTTGGGGGAAAATAACACAATCTGCCTGCATGTGCCCATTCTTCCCTGAAACTAAAAACTGGGAAACTTACCTAAAAATTTCAGGATTTTCAGGAATAAGTTAAAGACTTGGCCATTTAACATCGCAATGTGCCTCAATGTGCGACGTTAGAACTTTGAGCGAGAGTGGTTTACAGACGAGCGAACAAACAAACACACGCTCACTAGTCACCATAAACAAACTAGAGCGCGCTGCGCGCAGTCACTTTCATAGTTACGCGAGCGTGGAGCCGGAGGAGGAGGATTTTCGGAAGAAGCGGGTGGAATGTCGGTGGGGAGTGAGGGGGGGGATGCATAAATTGTGTGAAAGAACGTGCGTCCTGGAAAAAGGGACAAGGCTAGGGAAGGGAAATAAAGTTCCGAGACGAGGAACGTAGGAACGTCAAGGAAGGCGGACTAAAAGACGATTTTGTGTCCGCACGGCCGTCGCCCGACCCGGGTCCATAATTTTATTTTAACCGTGACGATTCAAAATTTTTTTCTTCTATTTTTTTTTTTTTTTTTTTTTTTTTCGGTGGGAACTCTGGCTGAGTTAAAGCCGAGAAGTTTGGGTGAAGCGATTTTTCAACTCCCCCCCCCCCTTTCGTCTTCCTTCGAACTTACAAAATCTTGTTCGTGGGCCGCCAGCGCGCAGCGCTGCGATTTCGACAGGAGAATCCATCCTTCTTGAGACTTCCCTCCTCCCACCCACCCACCCGACAATAGAGAGTAAGAAAAAGAAAATAGTGAGAGAGGGGGGGGGGTGGAAAGAACAGCGATTGCTGATAGTGATTGCATCTGCATAATTCGGTTCTTATTTCAGGGCTTCGGTTCGCGGAGGCCTTGAAATTTATATTCTGATAGAGGAGGCAGGGCTGCCGTTTTGCGTATAATCAATGCTATTTTTCAATTCACCGATGATTCCACCGGCTGAGAAAAGATTACACAGTTCAGTTCAGTGCATGACTGTAATAAACTAAAATACTCGCATCTGTAATCTTTTCTCAACCGGTGGAGTCGTCGATGACTTTAAAAAACTTGCGGATATTTTAATTAATCAGCGGAGTTTCCACCGATTAAGGAAAGATTACAGATCAGAGTATTTTCGTGCATTACAGTCATGCACTGAACTGAACTGTGTAATCTTTTCTCAACCAGTGGAATCATCGGTGAATAGAAAAATAGCATTGATTATACGCAAAACGGCAGCCCTGAGAGGAGGAGGCAACCGGGGTGAGCTGTGTGCGGGAGGGGGGAGGGATAGAGGGGGATGATTGAGCGGTCGTTAGAAGATAAGGCGTAGGAGCTGACGTCGAGAGCGCGTTGATTTGTTCTTTGATTGGTGAGTAACGAAAGTTCTTACTGATGGCTGCACTTAGATTGGTGAAGGGAGTTTGGGGGGGGGGGGGTGCACAGGAAGAGGGGGCACTGCCCAGTGCCTTTCCTTCAAGATCAGATACCGAGTCGCGGAAAGACGTCATAGGAGGCGAAACGAGGCATCGGGAGGACGGGCGACGTTTTTAGTGCAGCCGAATTAGAAATGAAGGAAAATGCCTATATGAGACTGGCAATATAAAAACGCAAAGAAAAGATAAAATCGATGCTTCCGAGGAAAAATCAGAAACGATAGGCCCACAAAACGAAGGGTATGCTCTTCAGATAGAAACTTCCATATGCTTACCGGGCGCGATCCTCAAGAAGGGAACACCTTTTGTTTTATGGGTCTGGAGCCACGTCCCTTCCTCTGATAAATCCAGCAGATTCGTCTACAGGAATTTCCTCACTTTAATAAACTTAAAAGATCGACCGATTTGTATAGGAAAAGAATGGAAGGAAATGCTGTCACCAGTGGCGTAGCGTGCAATTTTGCAACGCTGCAGTTCGTCCATTTGAATCCATGAAAAAGATCGAACTATTGGGTGATCGGTGAACACTTTCGCATTCGATCTTTTACGTGAGTTTAAATGGATACAGTGCAGAGTTGCCAAATTACACGCTACGCCACTGGCTGTCGCGTGCTTTTAACTCCTATCTTTGTCCTCTTCTAACACATGTGTTCATCGGTAGCGAAGTTTATGTTGTCTCTTACCGTTGAGTTATACACTCTTTATACGCCCCCTTTTCGCAGCACGGGAACAATTCCAAATTCCGAGGTTCGAGTACAGCATCGGTGTCATCCATCGCTGCCAAACTAACGGTTCAAGTGAAATATTAAAATGTACCACCGTTAGTTCGGGTAAAAAGCTTCACCCGAACCTCCTGAAAAAAATCGCTTATTGACTCAATTCTGCAAAAAAATGACTTGACTTCAAACATATGTCACTTTGAGCAATTCTGTCTTTTTCTTGATTGCTGAGTAATGCCTGTTGATGAGGTGGAATTTGTTGAATGACCTCAAAATAGAAATCGTGCCAAGTGCCTGCAGGACCATTCTTTGCAAAAAAGCAAAATAAAAAGAAAAAAAATTGCGTATTAATCAATCGTACGTATACTCGGTGGCACGAGTGTCTGACACTGACAATGAGCGGAATGGTTGGCTGCTGACTCCACTTACAGTCGCGACTCGCAAATTGCAACTCGGTTAACATACGCCGCGCGATGGAACGGTAAAATAAAGTAAAACAAAATAAAAATAAAAAAAAACGCTATTGGATTGCGCGCGACGCAACGCGGCGATGGCAGTTAACAGCGTCGATGCTTGGTGCATTGCACACCGTTACGTTGCGTTGAGTTGCTGCATCGCATGGCGCTAAGGCGTTTCACTTACTTGTGATAAGAGAGGAGTCAAGCGATGCCGCCTGCCGCGCGGCGTCGATGCCCTGCCATGCCATGCCATGCGATGCCGCTCCGTAAAGTAAATTTGTAGTCATCGGGTCGGGCCATCAGTCGGTCGTATTCAGTCAGAGAAGTGAGCCGCGCGCGCGCCGCTCCGCATCGCGACGCTAATGGGGACAAGGTCATCGCTCACAACAAGTCTACAAGTCTAGACGATCCCAAGACACCACGACTCTCTCTCTCTCTCTCTCTCTCTCTCTCTCTCTCTCTCTCTCTCTCTCTCTCTCTCTCTCTCTCTCTCTCTCTCTCTCTCTCTCTCTCCTCTCTCTCTCTCTCTCTCTCTCTCTCTCTCTCTCCCTCTCTCTCACTCTCTCTCTCTCTCCCTCTCCCTCTCTCTCTCTCTCTCACACGTTTCTCTATCTTTATCTTTCAAAATTTGTCCTCAACTCTTTTTCTATTCTTGCTCTTCCTCTCTTTCATGCACCAACTTTCGCGATGCATTTTTTTCTCTCTTCTTATTTCGCTTTTCTTCTTCGCCGTCTCATTTCCATTTGCTCCTCTTCCACTCCCTTACATTCATGCACTGCTTTCACCCTAAATTTTATTTACATCCCTCTCTTCCAACAACTATCGAACACAAATCTTACTCTATCTTTATTCTTCCTCTCCTCTCTCCTCTGGAACTCCAAGCTCACTTTCCTCTATCCTGAAGTACCTCATTTCGGTCCCTTTTCCTTCCTTTCTCCTGCAATATTGAGATCCCTCAATGATTGCCACTATATCCTTCAGTGTACGTATGTTTTCTGCCCCTTTCTTTTTAACGATATTTAGCTACTCGGCAATGTTTCCCTTTTCTCTCTCTCTTTGGCAGTACAGGGGCGTGCCGTGGTTTCCAGAGAGGGAGGGGGGGCAAGAATGCAATCTTGCCGCCCTCCGCGAACAGAATGAAAAATATGATGACCTCCCCCCCACCCCCCGAGCACACCACCGTGTCTCTCTCTCTCTCTCTCTCTCTCTCTCTCTCTCTCTCTCTCTCTCTCTCTCCCTCCCCCTGTATCCTTGTCTCTCCCTCCCTCTGGCTATCTGTATGTCATCGATACGTAGAATGAGCGTTCGAAGAGTATACAGTGTACACGCGCGATGACGATTTCTGGCTTGTATTTATACACGCGCAACGCCAAAATCCATAGCTGCCAAATGAAGCGGGAAAAAACACCAGATTTCGCATCGCTCAGTCTGATGATTTTTCGGCCTGATGTGACAACTACGCCGACAATCGCAGGCACTTCAAAAACAAATGAGTCTAGATGAAAGAGTGAAAGAATGTGAGGGGTACTCGTGAAGTCGTGACACGACTCGCAGACTTAAACCAGCTCCAAATTTATGAGGTCAGGCATCAGGAGAGCTCCTGAACGGATTGATTTACGCGCAAAATATAGATTTATTTACGTCGAACGAAAATAACACATACGCCTTTAGCACGGCGATGGGGCCGCGGCGTCGCGCGTCGCGTCGGAGCGTCATACCCGCGCGTTCCGCTTGTAGATCAACAATTTTTTTCTGCTCGCGCTTGATTAGAAAAATACTTCTACGAAGAGATTACGGCCCGACGCAACATTAACGTACGATCTACTTAAAAATCACGCAATTGGTCTGTTGCGCACTTTTGCTCTAAGTCAGTAATATTTCTGATTGTAAAGTAAATAGTTACAAGAAAACCAATGGAAACAATAGAAACTCACAAAATTTCCTCTGTAATAGAGAAAAAGAAACAAGAAGTTGAGGCTCGCTGCAAAACGAATGACATATTACAGAGAAAAGTGCTAAAGATAGAAACAAAAAAAAAATACTAGAAATGTTTTCATTGAGAATGTGCTATCTAAGAATACTTGGGATGAGAAACGTTTAAGATTTCGATCTGTTGAGATTTTCAATAAACTTCCCAAATCCTTAAAAACAATGTTCATGGAAGAGGATGGCATATGCTCAATGAAAACAAAGAAGTATTTTAAAATGAATCCATTCTACAATTTAAATGAGTACCTGAAACCATTGAGGCGATGGACAAGTCTTTGAACTCCTCTTGTACAGTAATTAGTTATTATATTCTCTACTTACCCTCCTTTCATTATACTGTTCTGTTATATAAAATGTAATCTTTATTTGACCTGTACTGAGCTGTAAAGCTGATGTACAAATAACGAATAAAGAAAATAAAATAAAAAAAAATGACAGACAGTGATGGCGCGAAACTCGATGACGTCATACAATAGTAATACAGTCTCCTTTTCTTTCCATCAGTGATATTTTCGGAGGAAAAAGCGGTGACATGTCTTCGCAAATTGCAATGACACGTAAACAGACTACTTCCGATCACCGGATGTCCTAGACTAAGACGTCACACGGAGAAAAATTTCTGGTTGAAATTGCGGAACGTATTATTAATAATGGGGCGAAAAGAAATTACTTTTAAAATAATAAGAATTCTTACTGATCCAACGATTCTTTCTTGTGATTCTTCTGAATCATCAGAACGTTCAATTGGACCAATGATAATTCTCGTTGAATCAACAGAATTCTTATTATTTTAAAAGGCATTTCTTTCTACCTCAATTTTTTTAATACGTTCCGTAATTTCAATCAGAAATTTCTCTCCGTGCATCGAGTTTTATGTAGAAACGAAACCTTTCCAAATCGCTCGACATTTTCGCTACTTTGAAAGCCTTTTAGTTCTCGATCCTAAAAAAAAAAAAAAAAAAAAAAAAAAAAAAAAAAATACTGCGAGTTCCTTTCATCAAGTACTTCAAGTTTTTAAAACCTTGAAGACAAATTACAGGGGAAACAAACCTTTGATTTCCATGAATATTTACTGGTCCATGTGTGTTTCCGTTCAGTTGTGGGTAAATTGGCGTGAAAAATCGGAATTTTCCGACGACCATAAGACGTTCAGCATGCTTCTAGACGGGCATTCTTCTTTATTTTTTTTATGGGTAGAAGAAAAATTGGGAGTGGAACGCTATTGGGTACCAGGGACCAAATTATGTTACGGCTTGACGGTCCTCCGAAAGACGTTGAATGGTGCGTACTGAAGTATGGTTACGTGTGGTTTATACCCCCGTAAGTGCTCACCGATCATCATGCGTGCCGCGGGACAGTGAGGACGTAACATTATTTTGTCCCAGGGGCCGAAAAATGTTGGTCCGAAAAAGTACATGATAAGGTGCATGGTGAGGCCGTAAACTATCTACTAGCATACTCAAATCCTCACCATCCGCCAATGTAGTTTGATCATTTTGGACCGACATTTTCCGGCCCCAGGCTTTTAGAAGTTTCCCTGTTGCTAGACGTTCTTGGAAATCGTTCCTGTTACCGGAGGGTTCAAGTCGGTCGAGATCGAGCTAACGATATTCCCTCTCATCGACAGCTGGTAGGTAGACAGACGAGAGAGAGAGAGAGAGCACGAAATGCGTCTCTAGTTTTATTTTCAATTTGAAACAAATCGCACAAAATGTGAACTATCTCGGTATTGCCTAATTGGGCGGGAAATTCAAAAAAATTACTTCGGGTCAAATGGGAAAATTGTACTCAAACCGGCAGCCCTGAACCAATTACGATGCGGGATCCGACTCTCAGACGCCGGGTTTCATTGAACTCACCGACGCCGCCCGCCGCGCGTATTCACTTGTAAACAAGGTACGAGGGCAGAGGGAGAAGCTCGGGGGGAGGGTGGAGGGGGGAGGAGGGCGACAAGTAAGAAGAGGATTTTTAGCGTGTGCGGAAGTTGCGAGCGAAAAAACTGACTCATAGCGATTGACGGGACCAGCCACGCCGCAAGTCCGCGGGACCGCTAGCTGTTGACTGCGAAGTTGAGCAAGAGAGAGGAAAGAGGTTGGAAGAAAAACATGGTACCCTTTTCACGAACTTTTGACAAAAACCGATGACAGACACGTAAGAGTCACATTAGAACACATTAGATTTTCAGTGTTACATTAGAATTTCTTCGGAAAAGTACGTCGCACACAAGAGGATGGAGCGCTCTAATTTTTACATATTTTCTCGATTTTTTTCAATTTTCTACACAATTAACATGACTTTTTTTCTTTAGCAAACACAGGATCTTTTTTCCTTGAATTTTGTCACAGGCAGATACTTCTCAAACAAACAAAAAATAACTGATAATCTATACTCTATGAATAAAAATAGGTTTGTCAAAACGGAAGGAAGTTCCGATGACGCGAACTTTTTGATGTAAGTTAAAGTATTAATTAAATCGATATGAAATACTACTCCTACGCTGATCATTCCCAGTTTTTCCATCTACATATTATTACAAATAGAATAATAGGGAGGGCTTTAGGAAAGTTGCCAAAGATTACGTATATCGATCTGGTCTTCACATGTTAATAAATTGACATTAACTTTTTTCATTTCGCACTTTCACGTTTTCCTGATCTTCCCTGAGTTAAAACTACTTATGAAGTTTAAATGAGAGCCGTTACCAATTCCAGTTTAAATGGACCATTCCAGACAGTTCTGGACAATTCCATGACGCCACTCGTTCGATGTAAGACAGATACGATCAGATTTTTTCCCTAAGTCCTACATCTGACAACAGTGCGTTTGCGACGTGAAAATTCACAACGAGACTTGGCAACTCCGCAAGAGCTATAGACACTAGCACTAGACAGCGATCCATTTCCGAAACACGCCGACACAAATGAGAGCCCCCCCCCTCTATTTTCCTGTTTTTTTTTCTTCTTTTTTTCGCATTCTCCCTCTTTCCTCTTTTCCCCGTCCACTCATCGCCGATCATTTTTCTTTTTCCCCGTGTCGCGTCGCGGTCGAGTCTCGACGTTCTCGGCGGAAAAAAAAAACTATCATCGCGAGAAAAAGTAGGAAAAAAAAAATAGACGAAAATAAAGAAAGAAAAAAAAAATCGAAAGCAAAAGAAAATTGCAAAATTCTGTCGCCGCGTTCTACTGCCCGGGTGTTCGCATGGCAACAACGATTCGGCGTTGCCAAGTAGTTAAACGTTTTATTGCTAGCCACGCTACCAAAATTAATTTCAAGGCACATGTACAAGTTTGTTATCTTCACTGAGAAAACATTATTGTAGCCGTAACCGGACGTCTTGCACTCAAGGTTATAGATTAAAGAGGTATGCTCATCTGACTTCGCGCCACAAAGTCAGAGGCGCGCAGTTCAAAATCACTGCAGGCAATATGGCCGACCAAAGCAGAAAATGTATACTCTTTGCAGAAAACATTGGGCTGCCCTCTCAAGGAAAACAGAAAACAACCCAATGTTTTATGCTTTCGTCGGCCATCTTGCCTGCAGTGATTTTGAAATGCGCGCCACTGACTTTGTGGCGAGAAATCAGACGAGCATACTTCTTTAATCTATAACCTTGCCTTGTACTTACTTGAACGCATGTGTTAGAAAATGATGGATGTAGCCCGGGCAGTCACGTGACTTCAGCCCCTGCTTATGTCTTTTTCTAACACATGCGTTCAAATAGGCTGAGAGAGAGAAAGACGATATTTTGGCTACGGCTATGCACACCACCATGGCAACTCTGCTTGCAATCCTCCGCTCGTCGTCATGTGTCATCGATCGCCCCCCCCCCCCCCCCGATAATATAATCATGGCATATCGCAAAGCGATCGCTGTCATGATATGATCTTTCGTGGCGACAGAAGGTCGATGCAACGAGACGATACGTTGGGGCGAGAGAGGAAAAAAAAAGAGGAGAAAAAGGAGAAAAAAAAAAACGAGACGAATGAAGGACAAGCGTATAAGTATACATATTCTCACTCACACTAATACATATACTAACATACACACAGACACGCAGACATGAAGAGACGCGTTAGCACATCCATCGATATACGTCATGTATACTGCAAGTATAAATGATTCCATGTTCTGTGGCAGTGCACAATGAATAGAAACGACAGGATTTGCGATCAAAAATCAGCAAATTAATATAATTTAAAGTTGAGGTAGTCTCCATAATAAGGACTCTTAACCCTTTCAATGCTGGATTATAGAAGTAGTCAGTGGAGGATCCACGGGTGGACCCCACTCCCCCAGAAGCCTCAAATTTTGCCTTTTTTCAATAGAAAATAGCCCGACATTGCTTCCACCGACGCTTCAAATTTCAAAACTTCACAGGCGTGCCCCCCCCCCCCCCCCGGAAAAATTTTCTGGATCCGCCAATGGAAGTAGTTGTACAAGTCTGAGCGTTTACCAGTGAATCGAAATACTTTTTCTCTTATAATTTTACGTTCAAGTTCATATTTATTTTGCAATTTCATAAACACGGAAAAAAACTACGGTGAAAATAACCATACGGATACCTGATTTTGGCACCTGCTAGATGTTATGGTAATGTTAACCAGAAGTATACTATGTTTTGACTAGGTACTAGGTGATGTTACCTGATCGCATATCGAATTTACTCAAAGTATCGGTAAATGTACCATACTTCTGGTCAAGTTTACCATAACATCTAGCAGGTGCCAAAATCAGGTATCCGTAAGGTTATTTTCACTAATCTTTTTTTCCCGTGTAGGGGCGGCAAAATCAGTGAACGGGCAAAAAAAAAAAAAAAAAAATTTAAGGTAATCCAATTCCAATTCATAATTTTGATGGTCGGCAATTCCCGGACAGCGGCAAAATTTCAATCTTGTCCCCCTTCTCTGGAAACCTCAGCACGCTTCTGGTTATTTCGATGAGTCCCGATCGAATTTGAGCAGAACCAATTGGACACCTGTGGCAAGCTTTGAGCTGCGTCTTTAATTGTCTCCAATTCAAACTTCAACCGATATTTCAGATGATTTTAACTTGTTAATTTTTTACCTGTAAAACGATCATCACTGCCCATTGTGTGGATGTGGTGGAGGCAGCCGACTCCGTGCGAGGACGGGGCGTGTAAGTCGTGTAGCATTATTAACACACACACACACAAAAAACCGCATCGCCGCGCCGCACGCCGCAAGAGAGCCGCGTGAGCGCGCGGTCATATTTATGCATTGAAATTTAAACCAACAAACAAACAAACGAGTACGTCTATTATGTCTATCAGTCTCGCTTCACGAGGATGGATCGTCTATCTGTCTCTCCGTCGCGTCAGTCCGCGAGACATTACAACGTGGAGCTTTTCTGCCGCCTCTAATCAAATCTCCATCTCCATCGCTTCTTGCTGGGCAGTGTGAATGTGAATGTGAATGTGAGTGTGAGTGTGAGTGCGAGCAAGCGAATACAGTGCAGGTGACATGAGACATGACATCGCAAATAAGTCTCTGCCAATTAATTATTCGCCGACCGGAGGCTAGTCTGAATCCAGTCCGACCACACTTAAAACAATTAGTGCAATGGAGCTCTCTTTGCATGGTTTTTCTGTAGTTAAATTGTATGTAAAAAGTGGCAGTTGCAAGGGTCTGGAAATCAGTTTATTTTTTTTTTTTTTTTTTTTTTTTTTTTTTTTAAAGAAAATTAAAGCACTTGGTGAGCTGAGGGGAAAGAGGCTTCTGGTCACTCGTGTAAAGTTGCAAAGACTGTGTTGTGAAGTCACAACGGGGAATTCCCAATGAAAACGTATTTTTGAAGAAAATCGCATCTCCACAAATTGAAACCAAGTTAGAAACCACATGCATTCTTGCGTTCAGCTGACCGAGAACTTTCATTCGCTAGGCTGATAGTTATTTCAAAATCCGCCGATGCAACTCCGTGCGCACATGTAGTTCGAAAGTGAGTATCCGACTCAACGCGCAACTGTTCCTACATGCCGGATATGGTGTTGCATCTACTCATTTTGAAGGCGAAGTAGAAAAATATTGTTGGTCGTACCTGGCGTTTACATTTCGTTTTCATTTCGTTGTTTTTATTTTTTTTTACGCTTCTTTTAAATGCTCATCGATTCATATTGGATACTTTAAAACACGACATGGAACTTCGGTCAGCCAACGAGGAGGACTGTTAACTTTAGAATAAAAAGCACTCTAGTGTGCCGCTTTGGAGGTCGATAAGGTGAAAAAGCTGATCCACGAATATGTCTATCTCTTTGTCTTTCGTTCTTTCTCTCCTCTTCTCTCTCTATTTCTCTCTCTCTCTCTCTCCCCTTCCTCTCTTCACCTATATGAATACATATGTGTTGGAAAAGAAGACGAAGAACGAGATGTGATCATGTGACTTTGGTCCTTATCTCTGTCCTATTCTAGCACATACATTTAAATGAGAGTAAACAAGAAAAAAAGAAAGAGAGAGAGAGAGAGAGAGAGAGAGAGAGAGAGAGAGAGAGAGAGAGAGAGAGAGAGAGAGAGAGAGAGAGAGAGGGAGACAAATTCCTGGATCCGCCTCAGCGATAAGACAACTGCGGCGAGTTGGAGTTCAAGAGCCTGGTGCCGGCCAAAACGGAACGGGCGCGAGAGCTGTTTTCGTGGAAAAGAAAAAAGTTCGGTACGGAGCCAAGAGCGAGTCAGAGAGCTACGGGGCATTTGAAACAGAGCAAAAATAAAATCGAAAATTGGCACCTTTAGTCGAGACAGTTTGGTGCCATCCGAGCGCGAGCGAACACCTTCCACCTTCCCCAGTTCAACCCTCCTCTCACCCCCCCCCCCCCCCCCCCACGCCCTCTCACTACCCTCCACAACCACCTCCTGTCGGGCAAACGAGGGAGATAATGGTCAAAGCCAACTTTTCCGTCTTGAATGTGAACACATGGTCTTATACATTCCCTTTCCTCATCCTCCCTCTACCTCTTTCGCTTCATTTTTTTTTTTTTTTTTTTTTTTTTACGGCACGGGCAATTTCTCTACTGTTCGAATACCATTCCATCTCTCTGTCGAAAAAAGGATTCTGCGCCAGTTGGACGATTGAACGACACGGGTGAGTCAAACTCTGATACCCGTCATTTATTCTCCTATCCTGACCCAGTGTTGCCAGATCGAAGGTAAAAAGCCGTATCATCCCCCATTTAAATCAATGTAAAACGTACGGCTTTTTCACCCCAATCTGGCAACACTGTCCTGACCTGATAAGCCAGGGAAGTTTGACTCACATGCTCGAAAATAACTTCACTTCGCAGCCAGCTTGGCTGTCAATTTGCTCGCGAAAAGACTACTCTTCTTTTCGATTTTTGCGCTTCTAAGACATGAAGTGATTCCTTTAAAATAAAAGCAAACAAAAGAATCGCGTTTACCACATGGAAAAAATGTCTTCCCCAAGCTCAGTTCGGCTCCGCGGGAGTAATACGTTACGTAGATCTTACTTCTTGCAATCTTGCCACACTTTGCTCTCAAAACCTCAATATTTCAGCTCATATTTACAAATAAATGGTCCAGATGGCCGAAAAAATGGGAATATGCTCCAAAAGTACACATCTACAGAGAAACTAAAATCAGATTCAAAACCAGCAGCGAAAAATATGTGTTTCATGCTGATTTAACTTCCGCAACTCATAAAAAGTCTATCAGATGAAAGTATTCTTCAAGAGATTGATTAAAGTGTGATTAGACAGAGATTTTGCCGCAACGACAACTCAAAACTTCGAATAAACAAACGCTAAGAAACCGTGTAAATTCGTGTTAGTCCTTTAATCACAGAATACTCTAATCAGAACGGAAACTCTAATTCATTTTGAAACATTCTTTACTTCGGGCCGCCATGTTCGAAAGTGAGTATCTTCGGCAATCTTCGGCAGATCTTCGGCAACTGGCCGAGTTGTGATTGGTTGTATAGCCTGAAAAAGCATGTCCGCCATCTTGAGAAGTGAGTAGGCACAGTTGCCAGTTTGTGCTGGTAAATTCCAAATCTTGTTTCCATTGGCTCTTATGGGAGTTTCCCTTCTGATTGTATTATTCTGTGCTTTAATGAGTCTCTTCTCCTACGATATTCTGCGCGGAGGTTTGTGGAATTTATTTATTTATTTATTTATTTATTTATTTATTTAAACTTATATAATTTTAATCCTAACTATATGTTTCTTATCTTGTCCTTTTTTCGTGGCTGATGAGAATATAGATTACATACAGCTACGCTGTAGTGCAATGCAACTTAAATAAAACAAATATAATTAAAATAACGAATGACTCGGTGAAGACCGGCCTTAGCGTAATGTGCTAACAGCACATATTCATGGATAAGTATTACCTTCCTCGTTGGTGAGCAAATTGCGGACGCAGTAACTAAGCAGAGATTAAAAGTTCACGACCCACATACCTGAAACAAAAAAAAAATTCTCAATTGAAATATATGTTTGCAAAGAAAGAAAAGTGGTTTTAAAAAGGAGAAAAAAGATATGTTTAAAACGGTCAGACTATCCCAGATTTGAAGTCAATCTGATGGCAAGAGAAAATTAAAAAAAATGCAAGAAGTTTGATTTTTGGGAGGTTTTGGGGGTTAGGAGTGAGTCTTCCAAGAGCAGAACTAATAATTCCCATTATTCTTCTAATATGTAAAAATATAATTAAAAAAAAAAAAAAATGCTCCGAGCTTCTGCTACATCGTATTACGGAGAACGGACTTATCTGGAGGTGCATTCTAAGGTCTGGAGGGGGGTGTGGGGGTTCAAGCCCCCACTTTCTGGGAAAGCTTGGGAGTACGGCCTGATAAATTTCGAATTTGCACGGCATCCATTTTCTGTGTTCACTTGTTTTGCTGTGTTCGGCGTTTTATTTGTATCTGAATACCAAGACAAAAAAAGACTTCAAACATCGCTCTCCCCCCCGCACTTTTTAACCCTCGCGCCGCAAGGGAGGGGATTCGAAAAAAATTCACTTTGAAAGAAGGGGGGAGGCGACAGAAAGGGGAAAAAAACCCAATCAAGTTGGCCACACTGCAAACTCGCACAAAGGATTGCAACCAGTGGCGAGGCTTGCAATTTTGCAACAATGTATTTTCTCCATTTAAATTCACACAAAAAAGTCGAACACTTCAGTCATCGGCGATGACCAGGCATTCCGACTTTTCTAATGTGTTTACATGGGGGGGGGGGGGGGGGGGGAAATAAAAGTTGCCAAATGGCACGGCTCGCCACCGATTGAAACATGGAATTTCTCGGACATCAGTTTTCAAATGAAAAACCCAAAATTTTCAACAATTAATTACAAAATGACAAAAGATTTAGAGAAATTATTCATTATGGAGATTGAAACGCGTCAGATAACGTAGTTATCACTAGAAAATATCAACACTTAACATGTTTTTAAATCAAGAAAAAAACAACTCATGTCCATAAAATCCCATGTTTCCACCTCCCGTGCTTTTAGCTGGTGTGCGGAGTAACGTTACTTCGGGGAAAAATTGTAGGCACCTGTGAAGTAATTCCGACTGCATATTTCATAAAATGGATGAATGATGAGAGAAGAAGGGAGGGGAGGGCCGGAGGGGGTCGCAAAATTAATTTGTCGCGCCTAGCCCCGTCTTTGTCAACGGCGGCTGTCGCAGAGGCAGGAGCGGGGAGCCCCATCCTGCGTTGACGGAGGATCTTAATTAAAGCGAGAGAAGGGGAAAGAATCACAGAGCGGATAAAAAAAGGATACGATGAAAAATAGAAATAATAATAAATAATAAAGAAAAGTTGACGCTTTTCTGATGGTGGTATGGGGTGGAAGATGCGGGCGTGGGCGTGGGTGCACATTGCACAATGATCTAAGATCGAAAAAAAATTGGCAAACAAGGGTCAACCTTAGACCCTCTCTCCTGGCCATATGGGTCTCTTGCAAACTTTTGCTATAAGCAAATTAATAGTCAAATCTGATGTTAAGACCAGCGGAAATCACGAAAATCACACTAAGTAAGTCTAAAATTTAATAAACTCACATAACTGCTATAACGGCAAGATCGTAATGGCGGCTCAAAGCAAGTATCATGGGAGATTCCTGTCTATTATGTCACTTTCTCTACGGAAACACAGAGATATGTCTCAATTCAGATAGGAATTATCTCCCATCATACCTGCGTCTCTCCTCCATTAAGCCCCATTCTGAGAGCGAATTTCGTGATTTTTTAGTGTACTCATCGTCAATTTCACAGGTTCTTATGCAAAAAAACAACCCCTATATCCAAAATTGCAAGATCCCCATCCTAAACATATTTGAAACCCTGTGAGGCTAACCTCTATCATCCCTGAAAATATCTCACGATTCTGCTCCAGTGTCAAAAACTCCTGTTTTGAATAATGTTCTTAAGGAGTTGATTTTAATTATTTTAAGTGCGCCAACTATCGCTATCAAGTATAACTTGATATTACTTTACATTGATATGAAAGCTTAACATTGCTGCAATTGAAGTTCGCAACAGAACCGTTTAGTTTTTTTCCCCAGCATTTTTCGGAGGATGCGGCAGCCATGCTGTGACACACCATTAATAAAATGAAGAAAGAAAAAATTCCTCAATTTGCCTTCCCTCGTTCCTTATCTTCTCTCCTCGTCTCATCTCCACTCCTGTTTTTCCTTTCAACCGAACGAGGGCAAGGGGGAAAAAAGGAGGAGGAAAAAAAAAGAGGATTCGCTGGGTGCGGGTGGTGGCAGCAGTTGGGTTTAGTGACGGGGAGGGGGCGGAGTGACGGGGTGGGGGTTGGAGGGGGCGGACGGATCTCAAAAATCTCTGATGCAAATTGTTCCCCAACACTACCACTACCCGGCTCAAAGCTCGCTAGACTCTCGGCGTGAGGAAACTCAGCTCGTTCTGAGAAGGGGGGTGGGAAAGAAGGAGATGGCAAAAGAGGTGGCCGGGGGGAGAGGCGTCTTCTTTCGCTTTCCTGGTTGACATACAACGAACACTGACGGCATCGTAGCGTGGAGTGGCGTGGCGGGGGGGAGAGAGGGAGAGAGAGAGAGAGAGAGAGAGAGAGAGAGAGAGAGAGAGAGAGAGAGAGAGAGAGAGAGAGAGAGAGATTGGTAAGGAAGAGGCAGGGAGGGTCGCCGTATTAGAGATTGTCAGAAAACGGGGCGCCCTTTTCAGCAAAAATAGGATTTGGCTCCTTGTTAAGGCTGAGATGCGAAGGGAGGCGCGTTCTCCTTGCGTTACGTGGGAAGGGCGGTGGGGAGGGGGAGTGGAGGATTTTAATGAAAGAGGCCTCTTCAACTCAGCAACTCCACAACACTACGTCCCGAACTCCGAAAACTCCAACTTGAGTCGACAGACGCTGAAAGCTGCGTTCTTACGAAACCCCCCACATCCACCGAGCGTACCCCCCTTCACCCCCTCAGCGACAGTAAGGGATTGTGTGCCTTCCTTTTGTGCGAAAGTCGCGGGATGGGAAGATTTCTTTTCCTTCTCTTTGGAGCGCGACTCCCCGAGCCCCGACTTCACGCCGAGACGACATCAGCCGCGTCGCATTGCGTCGTTGGAGATCAATAAGCGGGAAAGGGTATTAGGAGAGTATCAGGAGAATTAGGGTGGAAATTGACTAATTGAAATTGAATAAATCCTCCTTGATCCATCGAATGTTGATTCCGGAAACCGAGGGAGGAAGAGGGGAGGGGTTCCCCCCGAAAATTGCTCCTAGCGCCTCGAAGACGACTCTTGACAAATCATCCCGACTTAAGAAAGACGAAGAGCAAGGGGGGAGGGGGAGTCGTACTAGGAAACTTCAAAATCGATGTCATCATTCAAAGACTAAACAGACAAGTAAATACGTTGTGTACTTCACAACTTGAAAATATGTTTGTAATTTGTAAAGATTAAATAGATTTAAAATCCCCTTAGTTGAACAACAGCGCAAAATCGACTCCGAAATTTTTTTGAGCAGTTATAGTGCATCAAGCTTTGTTTTCTCACACAGTTTCATATTCAAGGGTTTATCAATTTTCTTTTTTTACAGAAAATCATTTGATCCCGGTAGAGAATGCTGGCACTTTTCAGTACTCTCGCATAGATCCACAAAGGGTTAAACATGCAAAGGCGAAAAATCATTTACTAGCGGGGGACTGGTACACTACTGGTAAAGGGTATGCAAAAAAAGAAGCCTCAGCTCTTGAGTAGAGAAAACAGAAAAGGTATTTAAACAATCTGCTATCCTGACACGCGTTACGTACACGTTGGGGTGATATGACCCAAAACGAGCAAAGCGCGGTATTCTCTCCCCCCTCCTCCTCACCGGCAACACAACTACATAAAGGGGTGAAGCACACGGAAATAATTCTAATTAAAGTACGCTGAACTCAGAGCGATGAATACGCTAAAAATTCGCGCGTTTTGCAGGGCAAAAGTAAATAAGCTGAGGGGTCGTAATAATGGTGATGTTGTTACCCCTCTTTCTTCGACCGCTGCGAACTCCTGTTTTATAACGTACTAGCCTTTCCAGGCACCCAACGGGCGTCCTCCACGGCCAGAATTCTAGGGGTACGGGTTAGTTGGTATAAGTGCAAAGATTTGCATTCAGAGAATCATAATATGGTTGTCGAACGAACAAATGAAGAAGTACAGTAAAAAATATCAGGTAAAAAGAACAAGAGTTGCGACTATTTTATCAAGGGCAACGAAAATTGAAAGACCAAAAGCTCAAAGGATTCGCGAGGAAACGAAGCTTCCCCCTCCACCACTCACACTGCGCTGACAGATGACAGTCTGCCGAGCTTTGAGCGGGTGGGGGTGGGCCGGTGGGGGTAGGGATAGATAAGAGAGTACAGCCAGCAAAGGCTCGGCACATCTCATTCACCGTGCGAATATGGGAGGGAAGACAAGCTGGAGAATAAGTTACCCCGTTCTAATTTTAAAATTCAATTTTCGGGGCTCACAGACAACGTTTCCAAGTTTTGTTTTTGGAGATCTCTTTAAAATACCCTAAAAATCCTTTCAAGGAATCATCATGCCAAATTTGAGGGAAATCGCTTTCGCCAATTTTCAGGAAAACAGAAAATACATTTTGTAGGGGCGCACAGTACAGTGAGAAAAAAAGCTCCAAAATCGCTTCAGGCAGCTTTACTCGGCAAATCGTCGAGTTATTTAAAAACTGAAAAGAAAAAGGAAAAAAAAAAAAAAAAAAAAAAAAAAAAAAAACCATTTTTCTTTTGTGAATACGAAGAGATTGTCTTGTTAAGTTCTTAAACGTGTATCTCAATATTTGAACGAGAAATGCTGGTCCTGTGAAAAACTATCCAGGGCAGGATTTCTCGGTGAAAAATTGAGTTACGTCAGAATGGAAAGAGGCAATCTCTTCCTTTCCACAAAAGAAAAAGAATTTTTTTTCAGTTTTTAAATGTCTCGATAATTTGCCGAGTAAAGCTGCCTAAAGCAATTTTGGAGCGTTTATCTCACAGCACTGTGGGGCGTTCGCTTCATATTTACAATACGACACGGCGAGGATTGGTATCGTACAAAAGTCTGTTTTTCAGAAAAGAGCGCGCAATTTGAAATTCGACCAATTAGACAGTTAGTTTCGCGATAGTATATTGAATTTGAACCAATCTCGCGCTCGTCACGGAAAATTATGGTGCAATGCGCGCGATATTAATAAAGAAAGAATTTTACTTTTGGCTCGAGCTTCGGTAGCGGCATTGCCAAGTCTTGCGATGGATTTCGGAAAAGTTTGCATCAATTAAATTGAAGGTCTCGGGTAACCATTCCTTTCAAACATTTGACAACGCTGTTTCGCTGTCGCTCGATTCGCGGAATCCCCTCTCCCCCTCCCCCCTCGTGGATTCCACTCTCCTCGCTCCTGCCCGATTCAAAAAGCGATGGGTCTTTAAAAGTCCGCGGTGCAGATGCACAGGTTTTGGCAAGTTTCTAACGTCTATATAAAGCGTGACACCTTCAACATTGACTTGCCAACTTTTCCCCGACTCAAGTGGGCCTCTATTTCGCTTGTTTTGCGTACCGGGGAATTAAGGCGGGCGAAAAAGTAAGGGCCATGCAACGAGAACGCAGGGCAGGAGGAGCCTACCCTACATGTTGAGTTTCCCTCGGAACGGGAAAGCTGCACAACTTCATTTTTATCACTCACAGACTATAACAGATCATTTTACTAAATTTCAAATTGAGATGAATGAATAGAAATTTGAACAAATGTAACTCATAATATCGTTGATGTTTTATCGTTTTCACAATGAGGCGTGACTCAATGCAACGTTTCAAAACCATGCATTGCTCTATAATTTTGAATCTCCTGTTGTTATAGCTCGTTCATAGATGTACGGAAGAGTTGACCGTAAGGTTCAGAGAACAGACTATTTTAGTGAAAGCGGGAAGTTTAAAGATTCAGGAATTTTATTGGCTTATAGTTGCTTTCCTAAAACGTGAAACCGAGATCTGATCGGTCAATTTTGAATTTTCCATGGGCGAAACAAATCGCTCATGCTGCCTCACTTTGGGTTATACCATAGTGGAAGTGGAGAACCCCTACATAGTTGTTGCTCGTTGGTTTGAATGGACCAGGCTCTCAGAATCTTCCCGATCTGGCGATAGCGTGATCAGTGCGGCAAAGTGGGAAGTTTTGAGGCAAATTGTGGAAAAACATTTTGTGGCGATTAATTATTTTATTTAGGAGCATTACCAGAACCACGACTCTGCGGCTTATTTACGCGAATCACGTCGATTTTAAGTTGACATTTTTTCAACTGCAACGCTCAAAGTTGACCTTTTTGCGAAAAGTATGGCAAAACAGAGTTCGTGGAGCAAAAAGATTTTGCGGGATTGCAGAGGAGAATATAGAGGTCATGGAAAATTCTGCAGGCCTAGAATGGACTAAAAACACAACATTGTCAAATTACACGTAAAAATTGACCACGCCGTAAAACTGACTGATGTTTACGCTACAGTTGGCAACTTATTGCGAGGACGGTACGGAAATGAAGGGGGGGGGGGGTACGTGTATACCGGGAAGGGGGATATGGCGGGAGCCGCCAATTACACAGATGACACGGTAAATGGTTAAGTTGAGGTGACCTGCCCAATGCCCGGTTGCCCGTTGCCCCCACTTCACTCTCCGTTTCAACCTCTCATACGAAGCCAAATGAACTCTATTTTCGCCTATCCTCTATAGTCGCACGGAGCCTGAGCAAACAGCAGAAGCAGCAGCCACGGTGACGCGGGCCTACGCGGCAAAATTAATTTGCCAAGCGCGGCAGAAAACGTCAGCCCCCCCCCCCCCCCCCCGATGGCAGTGCTGCCAAAACCACCGTTGCCACGTTTTGTTTCTAATTGATTCAAATGGGGGGGGGGGGGAGAATTGGAGGCCCGAGGCCTCCTCCGTACATCCGACTACACTGCATGTAAGTTTTAAATAGAGTCCCTTGATGGAAATATTGTATAGGGAGTACCGACACGACGCTTTATGCATTTTGACAGGAGTCGATTTTGTCGACCGCGTGAACTCATTCGAAGGTTAAGTTCGACAGTGGACCAGTGGTGGACTGGCGGATTTGCCGGCATTCCGGTCCGTTCCCATGCGTTCCTGTACGAATCGACTCCTTTCGTGTGGAGCCTCCGATGTCGTCGACTCCTGCTCGACTCCGTGAGAGCCTAAAACCAACGATCACAACTCGTTGAGCTCGTGTCGGTACTCCCTATACAATATTTCCATCAAGGGACTCTAGTTTTAAAGTGCCACAATGTATTGGAGAGACAATCTCTCCGTGCGGGTGAATTTCTGGACATGGGCGCCCGCAGAGAAATTTCCAGGAGGGGGCAAAATTGTTGAACCCAAATAGAGGGAGTAGTGTAGGACAGCACCCAGTGATAGGATGGCCAGCCCCCCCCTCACACAGTAGGTGAGGGGGATACATTTCCCCCCCTAATGGTACAATTTTAAGCCATAGTAGGAGTACCAGATGATAATAATAATTTTGACGTGTTTCATATTATGGATAAAGTGACAACAGATGATTATAATAGTAAGAAATATGCATACTACTCATAGTTGCAGCTCATGGAATGCGATACAGCGATGTCTACTCCATTTAAAACTATAGAAAAGTATCGATCGTCAGGGTGTGCCATTTAACCCCCGAGAAATCGATACTTTCCTATAGTTTTAAAAGGAGTGGGCATCGATAAATCGCATTCCACAAGCCGCCACTGATACTACTGCTTCCTTGCTAAAGAATTTACAAAACAAACTAAGTACAGTACCCAAGTCGGGTCGTACCAAATCATACGGGAGAGGTGCAGTCTCGCCTTTAAATGACGCTACTATAACCTAAAAATCCTCCAAGTTGCTTACGCAGGTTACCAATCAGCTTCCATTGCTTCCAACTCCAAATAGAAGTATATATCACCGCACGCGAGGGACTGTAGTCTGTATACTCCTCAGACTGGAAGCTCGCAAGCCACATCCTTTTTAATTTTTTAAATGCCTCTCTTTCCTGATGCGTATCTTGGGCTGTCAGTTTGTTGATTCAAAGGGATATTTTATTCAGGCACATCATCCCTTCGCGAGCTGCGTGAGCTCGTGTTTGTCGCGACCGCCTTCCTTCGCCCCCACAATCCACATGCGTTTGCGTGTGTTGCGTTTTGCTTATTTCGTATTGCATGGCGCTCTCCCCCACACTCCAGGTTACCAGGGGAGTTTCATCACTCTCTCTCTCTCTCTCTCTCTCTCTCTCTCTCTCTCTCTCTCTCTCTCTCTCTCTCTTCTCTCTCTCTCTCTCTCTCTCTCTCTCTCTCTCTCTCTCTCTCTCTCTCTCTCTCTCTCTCTCTCTCTCTCTCTCTCTCTCTCTCTCTCTCTCTCTCTCTCTCTCTCTCTCTCTCTCTCTCTCTCTCTCTCTCTCTCTCTCTCCCTCTCTCTATCTCTATCTCTATCTCTATCTCTATCTCTCTCTCTCTCTCTCTCTCTCTCTCTCTCTCTCTCTCTCTCTCTCTCTCTCTCTCTCTCTCTCTCTCTCTCTCTCTCTCTTTCCCCCCTCCCCGAGGCAAACCTGACTCGTCAACTTGCACGATTTCATATTTTATTCACGCGTTTCTTCATTATTTCCCTCGTCGTCTTCCTGGAGGACGAGGACTAGCTCTTTTTTTCAAGGGGGGGGGGGAGACTTTTTCTTTCCAACATCTTCACGATTCGCTCTTCTTTTGAGAAGAGGTTTATTCGAGGAGGACACGGAGGGGTGGGGAGGTTGTAGTGAGGGGAATGAGAAACTCAGGAAAATTTTCATCTCATCAACATTTGAAGCGGTACTGCTGTCTTGTGCCGCACGCAGGATTTCAGGGAGGGGGTTGACATTGATGAGAGCAGCGTAAACCCAACCACCCACTTTTTTTACTCCATAGATCTAATTTCGGGGGGGGGGGGGGGTAGAAAGGAGGATTTCTCTATCCAAAAATTACAAGAGGAAAACGAAATAGCCGTGCTTACGTATAAAAGGTAAAGTATTAAGTAAAACTGAGAGGTATAGACAACTAGGGTGTCTTCCACCGGATACGTGGACACAGGAATTGTTTTTGTTTTTCTCTCTCCCCCGCTATTTAGACGCATGCGTTAGAAAAGGATAGCAGAGTCTCAAACATCACGTAACACCAGCCCTTCTCTTCGTCCTTTTCTAACACAAGCGTTCAAATTGAAGGCGGGAGAGAGAGAGAGAGAGAGAGAGAGAGAGAGAGAGAGAGAGAGAGAGAGAGAGAGAGAGAGAGAGAGAGAGAGAGAGAGAGAGAGAGAGAGAGAGAGAGTGGGAGGGAGAGAGAGAGAGTGGGAGGGAGAGGGAGAGGGAAAGAGAGAGAATATCCTAGATCCTAGAGCTTATGTTCCACCGTTCCACGTGCTTCATCACTTCGGTGACGTCACATTTTAACAATAACGGTTATAGATTCGGTGATACACTCATTGACTAAGAAGAGGCTCATGCAGGCAAGGCGAAGCAAACTATGCAGTGTGACCTAGCTTGCTTTTCGACCAACTTAAGCTTAATTAAAAAACAATATTGAATACGTAATGGAGGAATACTGATTATTTTACTGGTTGGTCGCGATGGGAAACGGGCGAGCCGATGACTTGTTAAAAAAACTGCCGGAAGTCACAATGGTCGTCGGACAAGGACAGTGATGCCGAATTGAAGGACAAATTCGCACTCGAAATTAAAGAAAATTGAATAACAACCTGTGGCGGCTCGTGATATTTGGCAACCATGCAAGTTTTCCATTTAAACGTAGGTAAAATAATCGATTCTTGCGGAGGCTGGCAGCCTCCGGGAGAATCGATTGTTTTACATTGGTTAAATAGGAGGAGGGCACGGTTGCCAAATTTCACGAGCCGCTATTGATAACAACTATCAAGAACTATTGCATTGTAGAATATTACCTACAAGAGGATAAAAAGAAGAGAGAAATGTTACAGAAATGTTATACAAAAATGTAAAAAGTTAAGAAATGTTTTCGGTCGAGTGATTGACATAGTCTAGCGGCCTTCGTCACACGCCTAAAAAAATGAGGACTAAAGGAGAATATTTCGACCAGGAGATGTTGCACACAGTGGCGCGGCGTTCGAAGGGGGGGGGGCTGAAGCTCCCCCCCAGACATCCGGTTTTGGGTGGAGGGGAAGGGGGGGAATAATTTTCAGTCAAACGCTTATCAGAGCGAGCCAGTGGCGTAGCCAAGGAGGGGGGAGGGGGTACAGCGGGTCTGGACACCCCCCCCCCCCCCGTTGACACCAAAATTTGTCCTAAAAAAGGGACATTTTTGGCGTTTTCAGACAATTTTTACCAAATTAGTATCTTTGGACCCCCCCCCCCTTGACAATTTTCGGACCCTGGAACCCCCCCTCCCCCCCCAGAAAAATTCCTCGCTACGCCACTGGAGCGATCCCCTCCCAAGAAAAATCATGCGTACGCCACTGGTTGCACACACGGTCAACATATGCATCAAAATTGCATCATGATGACCTCATCGATTCTTTTGGATGCATCACCAAATGGGTCCAGAAATTTGCCGTTCTTACTATTCATCCATTTAATTGCTCATGTTGTTGAAGTTGGGCGGTCACGTCTTACAGCAGAAGTTAGCAAGACCCCCATCCGTAGAATCGTGGTCATTCATTCGCGTATCCAGACATTTGGCAACAGTGTATTTTTCCCCATTTGATTGCATGAGAAATGATCGATTAGTCATAGGGCTGTATCCCCTTCAAGAAAATTCACATTCAAAGGGAAGAGTGTGCAGTTGCCAGATTGCTGGATCCGCCTAAGTGGTCATTGCATGGTTATAAACGTCAACGACCATCCCGCAAATCGCGATAGTGAAAACGAAATTGGTCAGTAATTCAACCGATGTTGCTTTTAAGGTCTGCCGGTCTGCGTTACTCATCTTGAAGGTCAAACGCGGATTGACCGAAGTGCGACTTGCTGCTCTATTCTGCGCTCGCTGGCAAGTCGCCTCTGGTTACAGAACTCAAGAGTCCGAGAGTTAAAAACGCCGCACAGCGAGCAAAAGAGATAGATTCTACGGCCAAAAACAACTGCAAATTTATCCAGGTAAGAGCTTTTAAAATACGAAATTCAGACCCTGATGAGTTTAGCTATAATATCAACTGTTTGAAGAAGTTACATGAAGAATAATCTTTGCGCAGAAAGCTTTGAAACTATGATATTCGTGATACATAATATGGTTTTCCTTTTGAGCGTAAAATCTTCGTTTCAATCCCATTGTGCGATGACTGTGGCAGACGAATGCGAATTCTGACCGATTTCGCGGTTGTTATTTTTGCGGTCACGTGCAAAATGTGCGTGGGACGACGACTCCCGAAAAATCCATCGACGAAACACTGATGCGACGTTGCCAGCTTATGGGTGAGAGAAACATAGAAAAGACGTAAAAAACACTTCGGTAGAAAAATGACCCTGCAAAAACTTTCCTTGATCCAACCAAGTCTTTGGTTCACCCAGCAAAACCCTTTTTGTTAGGCGTATACAAAACTTTTGGTTACCCCTACTAAAGTCTTGCTGGGTCATGTTTCTACCAACGGTTTTGTCAGCGCCACCAAACGTTTTTTTCCCTGTTTTTCAGTGTAATAAATGGAGTTTCTAATCGTTCGATTACCGAATCTTGGGCACAGAATAAGCACAAAAACAATTCACGCAAGAGAACATCCATTGAAGCAGACTGCGACCAAAGATCAAGCAACGAGAACCGTAGCTCGACACATTCAAACATTTGACGAACATCGGTTTCGCCGAACTGTTTGACGAATGTTCACCAGTGGAAATATGGCCTAGCACTCGATGCATATATATTCACGGAGAAAAATAAAACCTTCGGTTCAAATAAAATGCCGAGGTGCTCCGTTGGCGTAACCGTCGTTTTCGGTTATGAATACCGAAATTCAGTTCGGCGTACCGGAGTATCCAGTAGAGACGAAAGGGTCACAGTATTAGTCATACCAGTGAAACCAACCAAAGTATTCGGTACTCCTAACTGAAGTTTCGAAGTTACCGCAGTTCGGAGTACCGAAGTCTTCAGTAGGAACGAAATTTGGGTCCCATTGTTAGTCATACTAACCAGTCTTCGGTGCTACTAACTGAAGACTGCTACTCATAACCAAAAAATTTAAAACTTAAAAAAAATGGTTACTGCAACCGAACACCTCGGGGTTCCATACAAATGGAGGTTCAGTTCTCATTACTTTTCGTAAAAAGAACACTGATTTTTGTTTCAACGTCGATTTCCACCGATGATATTGTCACCAATCGGTCCATACTGAACGGCTATCTACGTATCTGCAAAAACCGCGACAAACCGACGAATATCAGCAATGAAAGAACTCGCTTCGCCGGGTCGCAGCCACTGGGCGCCCTCTTCCGTCCGAGCGAATTTCGCACAACGAATGGAGGACCTTGACGCACAGTGGGTCAAATTAAGAATATTCCGAACAACACGATAAAACAAACTAAAAAATAAAATAAAGAGCAATGTATCAAGAAAATTAGATCAATCATTCATATCACAGCTCAAAACAAGAAAGACATCAACACCAAAACATTTCTAAAGCGGGGGGGAAAAAAAAAAAAAACTTTTCATGTCCGGAAAAAAACCTGTGTTTCAATCCATCGCGATGGCAAAGCGTGCTATTTGGCAGCATGGCTTTTTGTCCATTTGAACCCACAGAAAAGGTCGAATCCACTGTTCATCAGAGATTCTTTGGTAATTCGGTTTTTTTTCATGGGTTTTAATGAGTCAAATGCAACGGTGCCAGATTGCACGCCTCGCCACTGATCTAAAGCGGGGGAAAAAAAACTTTTCATGTCCGGAAAAGAACCCGTGCTTCAATCCATTGCAATGACGAAGCGTGCTATTTGGCAACAAGGCATTTTGTCCATTTGAACCCACAGAAAAGGTCGAATCCACTGTTCATCGGCGATTCTTGGGTAAATCGGTTTTTTTTTCATGGGTTTTAATGAGTCAAATGCAACGGTGCCAGATTGCACGCCTCGCCACTGATCTAAAGCGGGGGAAAAAAAAACTTTTCATGTCCGGAAAAGAACCCGTGCTTCAATCCATTGCAATGACGAAGCGTGCTATTTGGCAACAAGGCATTTTGTCCATTTGAACCCACAGAAAAGGTCGAATCCACTGTTCATCGGCGATTCTTTGGTAATTCGGTTTTTTTTTTCATGGGTTTTAATGAGCCAAATGCAACGGTGCCAGATTGCACGCCTCGCCACTGATCCATTGCGCCGCGCTACGAGGCGACAGGACGCTTCACGTCGGAAACGAGTGTATTCAGTATTACGTCTACAGAACCAGATTTACATAACGCTTGCATCGGACAAGTCTCTGCGGACGGGGGGGAGGTGGTGTAGAGATAGGACAAGAAGGGGGTAAGGGGGGAGAGGAGACTTCCCTTCTCCCCGTTCACCTTCGCGAAGAGCTTCTCCTCTCTTACCTCGGCCCCTCGGCGAACTGCGGTGCCAGCCATCTAGGGTCCGGTTCAACGATCCGCGGTTAAGCGAGCCAACGCACAATCGAACGGAAATGATCGGTTTCTGGACGAGCAAAATGTTGATAAGATGCTTCAGCAATGGGGCTCTTGCAAACATTTGCTATGAGGGATTGAAGAGTAGATTCTTGCATAAAAACCAGTAAAAAAAATGACGATGAGTACATTAAAAAATCACCAAATTCACTCTCAGAATCGGGGTTAATGGCGGAGAGACGCAGGTAGAGGTAGTTTCAGAAGTGTAGGCGGACCTAGACCGATAATCTTTGGAATTTGTCAACATTATTTCTGATGTTATACTCGAAGAAAATGAATGAAAATGAAATTGAGTGTTCACTTTTCATCGAGGAACACTTTAAACGCAAAAGAATAAAGTCAGAGGCAAGTTCGGTTTTATTTTAAAGGAATTAAATTTGAAAATGTGCCAAAGATTATGGTTTAGGTCCGCCTACACTTCTGAAACGAGCTCTATCATGGGAGATTCCTACCTAAATTGAGACATATCTCTGTGTTTCCGTAGAGAAAGTGACATATTAGACAGGAATCTCCAATGATACCTGCGTCGAATCGCCATTACGATCTTCCGTCATAGCAGCTATGTGAGTTTATTTCTGACTTTAGACTTTCTTAGCGTGATTTTCGTGATTTCCGCTGGTCATTACATCAGATTGGACCATTTACTTGCTTATAGCAAAAGTTTGCTAGAGTCCTACTCGACGATGAGAATACTTTTTCAAGGGGACCGAAACATGACTTCAATCAAAGTGTTATGTGAATTTCAATAAAATTAGAAACTGTCGAAAGTGGGTGACTTGATCAAAAATGGCGACCCTAAAGTTTGTTTCAGAAGTGAAGGCGCAGCTTACCGATAATCTTTGGCTAATTTTCAAGATTCATCCGTTCAGATAAAAGACAAATTTTGCCTTTGCCTGTATCTTTGATCTTTTACTTTCAAAACGCTTCTTACTAAAAAACCAACTCTAAAATTCGTTTTCAGTCATTTTCAGTTAGAGAAATAACGCTGGAAAATTACTAAGACTATCGGTCTAGGTTCCACATCGTGACCCGCTCATTTTGCTACCCATTTGGAATCTAGCTAACCGCATTTTTGATTTCTTGAGTCAATTTGAGAACTTTCTCTGATGCTTCCAACAGCGAAGTGTTTTTTTTTTTTTTTTTTTTTTTTTTTTTTTTTTTTTTTTTTTTTTTTTTTTTTTTTTTTTTTCAAGTGATTTTAACCCTCTAAGGACCAAGTTAGTTAAAAAGACGCCAATCTTCCGTTTAAATAGGGAAGGTAGTTAACTGTTCGTACTCGGGGGAGTTGAAATTGCATATACGACGCATTGAAGGTGCCGTATCTCGTAAGTGTTTTCATCGCTAATCTCATTTATCCGGAGTGAAGACTGAATCAATATGAAATAGACCAGAGGAGAAAAACGAGTAGACTCGGGCTTGGTCCATAAAGGGTTAAATTAGAATAGACCCCAGCAGCGGCTCGTGCAATGTGGCAACAACGGATTCTCTCAAAATAATCGATCTTCATGAGACCAACCGAATCTCTCAGAAATCGATACTTTAGCATGGGTTCAAATGGCCGAAAACATGGTTGCCAAACAGCACGAGCCGCCGAGACCCTCTATACATAGTAAAAGTTTTCAACAGACCCATATTCTCTCAACTGTGCGACGTGGTCGTTGATCGTTCTCCTACGGCATGATACGGGTATGGCAAGCAAACCATGGCACGATCATTCCGCGCATGCGCACAGGCCGATCATAATATAATATAGAGGTCAAGGCAGCTCCCTGCACTCTTGTGCTCAGTGCTCATGTGCTGAACCTGATGATGTTCAATCAGACATTGTAATTAGAAGGTCCCTCGGCAGGTCATTCTCATTAAACCGTCGAGAGGAGCAGGAGAGCAGAGAAGCAGAGGCGGTTCTGCGCTACATTTTAAACTACGTGCGAACGGACGGGCACAGACGGTGGCGCGTCGCGTTCAAACGACTTGCAGCAAGAAGCGGATTTTACTAATTTTACTATCAGTATCGGGTCAAGATTTCCACCCGAACGAATGGTTCTGCATATTATTATCTCACCCGTCACCCAACTGTTTTTTCGGCAACAATGGATGAAACCGATGGTAAGTGGCGAAGCGTGCTATTTGGCAACATGGCATTTGGTCCATTTGAATCCATAGAAAAGGTCGAATCTGCTGGTCGTCGGCGATTCCTTGATTATTCGATCTTTCTCATGGGTTTTAATGAGCCAAATGCAACGGTGCTAGATTGCACGCTTCGCCACTGCCGATGCTGTACCCCGACCTTGGAATTTGCACCCATTCCGAGAGATGGGGGCGAAAAAACTCCACTTCAAAAAAAACCACTCACAAACTCAATAAATCCGTTTAACAAAATTTAAAGATGGTGGTCGAATGATCGGGTCGCAATGGGGGAGTCCCATCTAATTGCAGCTTTCTCCATAATGAATCACTTTTCTCAGCATAGATAGTCGCGATTAAATGGGACTCCTCCATTGT
This sequence comes from Trialeurodes vaporariorum, assembly GCA_011764245.1. Taxonomy (NCBI): domain Eukaryota; kingdom Metazoa; phylum Arthropoda; class Insecta; order Hemiptera; family Aleyrodidae; genus Trialeurodes; species Trialeurodes vaporariorum. Next base: position 20,587,009 of record VMOF01000320.1, read on the forward strand.
AACCCGCTCAATTTACAGCCATTTTCGAATTTCGCTAATCACATTTGTTGAGTCTGCGAGTGGATTTTCAGACTTTTCGGTGATTTCAATGAGATTTTCATGAGATCTTCCTTACCCTTGGACCCTCCATAACGCTGCAACAAAAATTTTCGACAAACCCATTGTTGCCTGTGCAATGTGACGTAGACTTTAAGGGAATGGTCCCAATTTTTTCCACGCGAATTTCTGATACTAACTGGCACAGACAAAACGCATTTTTCTTTTGAAGAATTTTGAAAATTCCAAAATTCCACTTCGGAAAATTTCTCAATCCTATCCATCGAGCGCCACCTCGCTCTCGTCTATCCCATCTCCGTTGTTTTGAGTCCTCCTCCAGCTGAGATGCACTGGAGTCCCTATATGTAGAGAGTTAAGACAAGTGAAACCATGGGCGCCGCCATTGGATGCGATTTTGCACATTTGTTTACATTCTGAGGGCCATTGTTGTGTTTTCCTCCACTGCAAAGATTACAGTGCCGCTGAGTTTCTAACGATGTAATCTTTTACTGCTTTTGTGTATAGACATTTATTTCCGCTTTGAGAGATTCTTTTGGAATTTATAGAAATTCTTGAGCGTATCATGATTAAAATTAACAGATTCGTCGAAAAATAACTCTTTATCTGTAAAACACCGTTGGTAAACAACTACGAATGTAAACAAAAGTGCAAAATCGCATCCAATGGCGGCATCCGTAGAGCCTAAAACTCATCGACCAATCAGAAGTTGACTACCCTCTTGTCTTAACTCTCTACATATAGGGACTCTAAGATGCACCATCCATCCCAATGAGCTATAACTTTAGAGTCGCACATCAAGGAACGTTCCGCTGGTTCATTGTTGTCACCTAGGGCGCGCCATCTTGACGTAAAAATCGATTTTGAGATTAGATTTTGTAGGTAGTTTCCGGTCGTTCCGTAAACAAACTCGAGCATCGTCGGAAACGACTTGGAAACGACCTACAAAACTTAACCTCAAACCTTGGAATCTGCCGTCCAAATTCCGCTTTTTCCCGGGATTCCTTCTACCCTGTGTGGCACAAGGTGGACCAATCCGCTGCCACTCTAGAGTTATAGCTCATTGATCCATCCATCTATCCTTACAGTGTTGGTAGATGTCCTCATGCCGCATTTAAATCCACGTAAAATCAACGGATTTTTCACTTGAAATCCGACAACGCTGCATCCGTCCATCGCGTCCCTCTGTCCGCCGCGTCGTGAAGCCACAATCAGGATCAAAACTCACCAACGAGGAAGCGATTTCCAAGTGCATGCCGACGCAACTATCCGCAAGCGAGCGCGAGAGTCAGCTAGTGCCCGCGCAGCGCAGCGTCGACCGCCGCGGCCGATGGTGGCGGTGGGGGGGGGGGGCGAGCCAGAGTACGGTGTGATGAGGGGAGGGGTGCGGTGCGGAGGATGGCACGGCGCGGCGCGGTTGGCGGTTCTGCACGCGGGTCAACGACTCCGCGGGCCTCCGCCGCCGACGACTATACGATTCTGATTCTCCTGACTCCGACTCGCGGAGTTGAGCTGCGAGGAGAGTAGGTACCGCGCGAGTGCCGTGCTGCGCCGCGCCGCGCCGGAGTCGAGGGTGTAGCCAGCGACCTTGTGCAGACTAGACGCGTTCTCATTATTTCAGATCTCGTCATCCGCCATCTCGCTGTTGCCAAAACTACTTGCTATACGATACAATAAATTGAGGCAGCATCGCGGAGGCTTAAAGACTTGACTGTGACTAATTAAGAAATGTGAGCAAACTAAATCCACAGAATAGTAAAATTGGAATGGAAACTCCCATAAGAGCCAATGAAAACATTTTTTTGGACTATTATCACAGAATAATACGATCGGAACGGAAACTCCCATAAGAGCCAATGGAAGCGAGTTTGGAATTTAATGGCACCAATAGGCAACGCTGTGGTCCTACATCCCAACATGGCGGACGTGTGTGATTTGTGTTGAAACTCATTTATTTCTGTAAATTCTGGAAAGAAATCTCAACCGGCCTAACTTTTATTCTTTTGGCATTTCAGAAGGAAAATTTCGCGGATCATGTCCTATATTTTTTTATACGCGCGCGAATCCAGATGTAAACATCCTATATCCCAACATGGCGGACGCGGAACGACTTTGCTTCAAAATCCGACAGAGTTTCCGTTCTGATTGTATTATTCTGTGCTATTATAGTGACTGTTCAAGATGGCGGACAGATCTCTTGGAGGCCGCAGTGGAGGATTAAACTGTCACTGTGGATAATCCACAGATATCAGCAAGGTAAAACCACAGAATAATAAAATCAGAATGGAAACTCTCATATGAGTCAATGGAAACATGTTTTCGGTCCATTTTGGCGATTTTTCAAGATGACGGACAGATATGTATCTGCGTATTTCGCATTGCTTTGAATCGGGATAGTTTTGAACTTCTCAATATGGCGGACCAGAAAATAGTGCTTTAAAATGAACGGGAGTTTCCATTTTGATTTTATAACTCTGCACTAAAACCTCCTCCTTGCGTTGGGCTTGACCAGGGCCGCCCCAAGCCAGAGGGTGGAGCGACTGCTCCGGGCTCCAAGATGAGGGAAAATAAATAAGGTAAACAAGAGGGGGAAAAGGAGAAAACAGATGAAAAAAGAGCGAAAAAGAGAGCAAGGGAGTGGAAGAGCAAGAAGAAGGGGGAAAGATGAAGAAGACTCACAGTAGAAAACAGAAGGGAAGAGAGGAAGAAAAAGTGAGAAAATCTAGAAATGGAGGAGAAACAAGACACTCATAGCCTCGACTTGAAAATTTTAGAGATTTAGGGTGCACAATTCAGAGGCTTCACTAAAAAACTTTCTAGCATCGACTTGAAAATTTTAGAGATTTAGGGTGCACAATTCAGAGGCTTCACTAAAAAACTTTCTAGCAAATCCTCGAGAGATCTCCCTTTTACGTAGTTTGAAAGGATCATAGTGGTTGAAGATTGGCAGCTCCAAATAGAAATTACTGCGATTTGGAGCCACTGTTTCAAGAAAGATTGCCAGGCGCTCTAGTTAGGTCAACAATCATCGGGCTCATCATGGCACATCAGCCAGGAGATGTTCCAGCTACGAACAATATTATTATCGAGCTTTCCCGGATTTTTTTTTTTTTTTTTCTTTCTCATACTTGTTTTTTTTCTTCATATTTTGAAAATTCCAAACTATCCAGACTTACATAAGAATCTGACCGCGAAAATAGCGCTCTGGAGTATCATGGAAGTAGCCTCTCTTCGGAAGAGAACATCTGGTGATTGATGTGCTCGATTCACCATCACAGTTCGGCGGCTTGCTAACCCTTGACGATCCTCAAAGCAGTTTGCTCAGTGGGGGTATGTGGTAATCGGTGCGCAACAAACATCATTTTCAAATATTTGCAAGTTAGCAGACTTTTGATAGCTAAACTTTCCAAATGTTATGTATGTTGAATAAATTCGTGTGAGGATCCAATTTGATCGTCTGGAGACTAAAGTCAAGAGGCGTTAATAACGCCATCACCAAATTCCCTCATGGCGAAACCAATTTGATCATCTGCTGAATGCAGAAGCCTCTTAACCAAGGACGGGAAGAGTGACCTTGAGAATTTTTCATTTTTACATCGGCATGCTTTGACAACCGTGGTGCCGCGCTCGCTGCCGCCAATGCACATTCTCCGCCGCTCTCAGAGCACTCCGCACCGCAACCAGCTCCAGGCTCCTCCAAGCTTCGCACCACCACTGCGACCGTTCCACCGTCCGTCGCGGTCGCCATCCGCACTAGCACCGCTGCTGGCTGCTCAGTGCTCCGCATATAGTCGCTCTCGCTGAAGTACTCGGTTCTCGCGTCGCCGCTCCGCGCGGTCAGACTCGGTTGTTCGCCGCTCGGCAATCAGCAACCGGCAACGGCCGGAGACGTTCTACAGCGTCTTTGGCCGTGACTCAACCCCACGGCACGGTGCGGTGTCGCGACACTACGCGGCAAAGCACGGCTGTAGTCGCGACTCGCAACAGCAGGCCGATCACTCGCTTTTTGATCGTTAAGACTGTCTAAGAGTGATGCTACAGGTCAAATGCAAACTTTAGCTCGGGGGCTTATTTACTTCTTTTTTTTTAGCGTTTTTTTAATTTATTTTTTTTTTCTTCTAGAAGATCTTAAGTTCAGTAAACTAATGATTTTTAAAATTTGCAATATTTTTAGATTAATTATATCTCAGCAGTATATATGTTTTTTTTTTTTTTTTTTTTTGTTTTTTTTTTTTTTTGTTTTTTGTTTTTTTTGTTTTATGTTTTTTTGTTTTTTTTTTTTGTTTTTTCATTAATAATTATTTTTTCATAAAAAATCTATTGAGCAAAACTCTGTTGCGTTGAGAGCATCAGAAAATTCAAAATTTAACTCCTGAAAACTTAATAAATGGTCCTACAAATCAAATTCCTAGATGGCGGTCAAGTGAATTAAGCAGGGTCAAAATGGAGGAGTTCTAATCGCAACTTATGCTGCTAAGAGTAATTCACTCTGCCATCTTGGATTTCTCATGAAACGCCTTTTGAGGGTTTACGGGTGGAATGTCAGATTTTTTGATAATTATAATGTGGTTTTTTTCGCAATTTCCCAAATGAATGAACCCTACATATTCACGTGGCAAAAGTTTGCAAAAGACCCATTGGTCGAGCATTGTAAGACATGACAGATACTACGGTAAACATCATTACTAAACTCGTTATCATAGGTAGAGTCACCAATCTTGTTTCGTACTTTCGTCCAGCGTCCAATGGGATTGCTTAAAAATTAAGAAAAAGTCCGTTTTTTAGAACCTCAGGACATCCGACTCAAAACCGCCGAAAAGAGTAAAGGGGGGATTGAAAGAAAATTTGGAACGCGTGAGCTTACTAGATATTTTATTGTGAAGGAATATACAATAGTATTTCTCAAAAATTGGCTGCATAAATGTATTTCTGTATTCTGGATGGTGGAAAAATTTTTTAAGAGCTCTTTAGAAGGTAGACGAAGAGAGAGAGAGAGAGAGAGAGAGAGAGAGAGAGAGAGAGAGAGAGAGAGAGAGAGAGAGAGAGAGAGAGGCGACACTGTAGCTCTTTCCGATTAATTCGAAAATTTTTGTCGAAGTACTTTATTGAGGAGCGGTAAACTAATAAAATGCTTTTTTTGCGGCATCGCGTCGCGCGTCGGGGGAATTTCTGTTGAGTTGTTCGGCCATGGCCATACTCTAACTAATCAATAATGGACAACTCAACGCCGTCCATTAGAATTAAGAATCAATTTACTGTAGTATCATTGCGATTAAATTGAAACGGTGGGAAAATAAACGTAAAAGAGCAAGACGTAGTAAAACTAGACTTTTAGTAAATCGTTCCTGAAGGAAAGTGAAGTTTACTGAATGAAAGGTATCGGTACCGGCAATCGGTGAAGCTCTTTATAGTTCGATGCGAGTGCGTAGCGTAGCGTAGCGTCGGCACGGCCAGAGCAAGCAAACGTAGATATCCGAAAAAAAAAAAATAATAAAAAGTCAACATCAACACGGGAGATAATTTAAAAGTAATTAATTATCTTCTGGTAATGACAAGGCGCATAATGTGCACCAGCAAACCATACAGCGACTCCTGCACTGCACCGCCACGGTCGGGCAGAAAAAGAGAGAGGAAGAGCACAAGATATTAATAATAATTCAGCGCATACAAATATTGAAAAAGTAAATAATTTATAGGCTCGGGCGAAGATTTATCTGTCGACGTCTCATAATTCATGAGCTAATGAGTATAAGATGGGCTAAGTGCGGCCACTTGAGACCGACGCATAACAATGGCCCGAAAAGACCGGGTCCGTGCACACAGTGATAGAAAAAGAGGAAGAGAGAGTGAGAGAGTTGAGGAGGGGTGGATGGGGACGAAGACAGAGATGGAGAAAAATGCGTACACAAAAAAGTGAGTGGCAAAGTTGGCAGTCTTTGCATGTTGCCCGCGACGCAAGATGCACTCTCTCTTTCTCTCTCTCTGGCAGGGACAGGGACTGCAGAAGCGCACTCGCAGGGCCCGTCCCGAGACCCGGTCTAGTCTGGGTCTCTGGGTCCGCGTCATTTTCGAGTTGTTTGTTTTCCTAAGGTAAAAAAAAAGAGGAATCCCTCCTCTACTTTGATGAAGCTGAAAAACACCCTTGGATAACCTTTTGGCCTCAGCCGAGGATATGACTAAACAGTCATTTATCGCAATGTTAGGAGTGTTCAGTATTAGAGAAATGTATACAGTGAGAGAAATAGAGAGAGAGAAAGAGAGAAAGACTCAGAGACCAAAAAGGAAGGAAAACCTTTTGTCTGATCTCACGCGCAGATGTAGTTCATTGGAGCGAATTTAATTCTAATCCCGAATTCATGTTACATATCATGCTTCCAAGAAACTGGTCCCAATTATTAGGGACGACATCCAACTAACTCTCCTCGGGTCTATCGGCCTCACCTATTTTTTTTCTCTCTCTCTCTCGCTCTTCCGACAAAAGGAATTCCAACTAAGAAAATATTTAGAGAATAATTGTTTTAACCCCATGTAAGTTTAGTTTGGTGTACAGTCCAAAACGATATAGATATACAAACACACACTTACACACACATACGTATCCACACTGGAAGCATATAAGATGCCTGAGCGTCGTAAGGAAACCGGTAAGCCAGAGCCCGGGTCTGGTTTCGGTTTCATCCCTTCAGGACTCCAGCCAGGACCTTCAAGTTTTCACGTCTACGCGCTGCGCAAAAAAGACACGCTCCCGAGATGCATCGGCGCATAGTGCACATGCATGGTGCGTGGTGCATATCCCCGAGTCCCCGGGAGACGACGGATTCCCCGCGGAGTCATTATATTTTTACGTGACGAAAGGAGTGAATGCAGAGTCTGGGAAAACTACGCCTAGAGTAAATCGACTGGCATCGTTGGGGCGGGGCGGTTTCGAAGATAAGCTGTTCGGGATTAGCCCTTTTTCGGGTGGATTTGAGCAACGGTCGAGTCTTCAACGCTGCGCATCAACCAACGATCAACGCAATCAAGATCAAACCGAAGATGTCGCTGGAGTTAACGCCAACGAGCTCGCGAGGACAAAATTTACTTACTCCTTAACCCTTCCAATGCTGAATTATGAATAGGTAAGTATAGGTTCTCAAATTTTAGTCCTTAACTAGTGAATCGAATGACTTTTTCTCATATAATTTCATGTGCATATCAAGTTTTTTTGAAATTTTCTGAGAATACATCTTGACAAAACGTCCTCTTTACAGGACTACGGATCGAATTAAATCGATCGCTAAAGGGTTCTCTCCACCTGCGAATTTAAAAGCGCGAATAAACTGATTGTGCCAATGAATTGCTGCCTTGAAGTCGATTGGTCGAGTCCGATGTATCAACAACAAAGAAGCCCATTGGCTCAAGCAGTCAATTCGCGCTATTAAATTCGCAAGTGGAGAGACCCCTTTAGACTGTCTACAAGTGACGCTTATGGATTTACAGTTGTAAAATACGCGACTTTAGCCTCTATATCTCCATTAAATGGGAGGACAGAGAGACAGAAAATGCCGGTATCCACCTGTTTTCTCAAGCCCTCAAGCAAAGTCAAAAGAGACCTCAAGTAAATTCTCTGGATTGCACTCTATATCTCGATTAATACATATAGCGGTATAGCGGATCGTGATAAAATTGCTAAAAATAATTTTCTCGGCATTTTATACAATCATTGATATAGTCTAAATTCAACTCTGTTGACAGGTCAACGAGCCCATATGTTCCAGTGGCGGCTCGTGCATTTCGGAAACAATGTTTTATGCCATTTGAACCCAAGTAAAAGGATCAATTTCTGAGGGATTCAGTGCATTCCCTGAAGATTGATTATTTCAAGTATTAGGTAAATGAAGAGAATCCATTGTTGCCACAGTGCACAAGACGCCAGTAAATGATATGTTCTAAAGAATCTCGGGGAAACAGCAACTCCTGGTTTACCGTGAAATCACCGTTCGGCACCGCTGCGCTGAAGCGGCCCACCTCGATTTCAAACCCCACTGCTCATTGATTAAAAAAGTCTACAGAAAGTAAAAAAAAAAAAAAAAAAAGAACCCACCGAAGAGAGTGGCCGAGTAGTATCGGTTGGTCGGGCGACAATAGACGAGTCACCAAATTTGAGATCATTTTCGGCTCGTTCCGCGGTGACATCGGGAAGGGGGGGGGAGAGAAGGGAGGAAACGGTGAAAACGGTGAGTAATCAAATCAAAATTAGAAGTCTTTTGTCCCCAATCAAAGAGCGAGCCCCCTCTCCATCCTCTCGCTGTCGAGTGAATCTGAGAAACTATTCCTGCTTCTTTTTCCTCTTTTTTCTCCCCCTCCTTGGCACTCGATTACTCGATTAAAACGTATTAGAAACGAAAAAAAAAAAAAAATAAATAAATAAGTAAGTAAAAGAAAAAAAAAAAGAAAGAAAGGAGAAGGAGAATTAATTAGAGACGCTCGAGTAACTTTGACGACAGAAAGAAATTAATGTGCGCTCCGAAACGTAAATAAAAAAGTTTGCCCAAAATTCGACCCTCGACTCGACTCGGCCCGTTCCGTTCCGCTATTGCTTCTTCTTCGTTTGCGCGTCTAAGCTCGCTTCTCTGATGACCTTTATTCCGGAAAAGAGTCCAATCTATAATCAACGGACTAGTCAAAATATCTTGGTTTGTTTTCTTATGATTAATGTTGTTTTCGGTTTTGGATTAAAGTGAAGCAAATGGGGCTTTTGCTAACTTTTGTTAAAAGCTATTGAAAGTTAAATCTAGAGTAAAACCCAGCGAAAATGACGTATGGAAATATTACGGACTTACTCACAGACTTACAAAATGACTTTAAAGTTTAAGACGTAATGGTGGAGCTACGCAGGTACCGTGAGGCCTGCCGTTTTGCGTATAATTAATCGCATTTTCAATTCACGATGTTCACGGTTGAGAAAGATTACAAGTTAATCAGGAATGACTGTATGCCGAAAATGCTCGCATCTGTAACTTTTCTCAAATCGGGGAGCTCGTCGATGATTTAATAAACTTTCGGATATTTAATAATTACCAGAGTTTCCACAGATTAGAGAAGAGATTACAGATCAGCGTATTTAGTGCATTTCACTACATTGAATTGAAGGAATCTTTTCCTAGATTTCAACGGTAGAGAACATCGGTGAATTGAAAAATGTGATGAACTATACGCAAAACGGCAGCCCTGGTACCGTGGGAGATTCTTAACTAATTTGAGGATTTCCTCTGTGTTACCTTAGAGAGAGTGACAAATTATAGACAGGAATCTTCCATGAGACCTGCGTAGCTCCGAAATTTAAGAGCAAAGATGGCGGAGCCATGCTGGTATCATAGGAGATTCCTGTCTAATTTGTCACGTATTAGATAGGAATCTTCCATGCTGCCTGCAGCGTGGCTCCGCCACTATGCATTTCACTTTAAAAGTCATAGTGAATTTGTAAGTAATTTCGTAATTTTTTAATGCGATCTTCGTAACTATCACTGGACTTTCACTCAAGAATTAACTATTCAAGCGCTTATGGTAAAAGTTGCCAAAAGCCCCATCGGCGATGCAGTGGCGGTTCGTGCGATGTGGCAACAATGTATTCTCTCCATTTCAACCTATGTGAAACAATCGATCTTTAAGAGGTACAACTGCGACCCCAGATATCGATACTTTCGCATAAATGGATACATGGTTAATGAGCACGGTTGTCAAATTGCATGGGCCGCAACTGATGTGCAGGTGCAGCAACCTGCGACCTCTCCGCGGTGGTAGAGTAAAGTGTGGAGTCATACTCGCGAGTTTCAGGGGTGGGTGGGTGGCGCGGGCGAGGAGCGGCGCGGCGGGGTGTTGAAGGTTCAGGGTCCGGCGACGAAGGGGTGTCGAAAAGAGGGGTTAAGAAAATTAACTCGGTTGTCAGCGCAATCATAATTAATCAAGAAGAGGGTATCATCAACGCAACGGACGAACAGACGACTCAATACTGCGGAGTGAGCGTCAGCGAGAGTTTTATGGTTCAAAACTGCGTCGGAACTCGGGTGGATTAAGAGCAACTTGTGGGCTGTGCTGTGGAGTGCGGCCCCTTTTGCCCCTTGCATTAGACGAGACGCCACCCGCCAGACGTCGGCGGGCGTCGCGTCGCTTGCATCGCATTACAGTCAACACACTAACACACACACACATACACATCACAATAGACAACTGTTGAACGATGAACGTCGAGTATCGGTCGGAGCTTCCGGCATTTCATCATGAATCCGCACTTGAATCCTTCTCGTCCTTTCCGGACTCAGAATTCCTAGCCAGTGATGCCAGGTCTCAGGCTTCTTTCGCCCATTCCGTCATTTATCAGGCTTTCTCAGGCTTTTCCAGAATTCCACAGGATTTTTCAAAATCTTCGTAAATCAACTTCATCGAGTGAGTCTCCACAGAGCTGTATTGATCATACCTAGCGCCCCAAGCCAAATTTTTACTTTTGCCCATGGTCTGTGGGTTCAAAAGTGGCGGAAGGGGGGGGGGGGTGGAGGGCGCTTTAAAAATGTGACGATCTTATTTTTAAATTTGGTTTGGCTTCTTCACTATTTTTGAAGCCATTCCCATGTAATGTAGGGTTTTTTTCGCCTCAATAATGGCGGCCTCTCAAAATTTTGCTATGGCCTAAACAGCCTAATAATCAATCTGGTCCTGAGTATCCGTTCAATTACGTAGTTTTGGGCGTTAGAATGGATGCACACATTCATACTAACTAAACAGACCTACTATAGCATTCCGACGCTGACATTTGATCTCGACTTTTTAATTCCCTTAAAAATAATCTGCTGTATAAAACTCGATATTTTCAAGACCAAGACTTTTAAGTAAAGTTCCTAAAAGAGTTTCAAGAAATTCTTTGCAATGGATCTAATTTCATATTAATGTTAAAGTTAAGTGAAAATGGCAACGTCTAAAATCTAGTTGGTCCCTATACCTATGTCTCTGATGTCATCACTAAAACCGTTCATGTAAAATGTTGACCTACTTCTGATTCAAAGCTGTCTACATCGTAAATGCAAAATCGATCTCTTTTTCGATGAATGCTGGACGAGGGACGAGGGGGGTGGGGGGGGGAGGCGAAACTTGGCGGCAGAGGGATGATCGGGATAAAGCGACCACAATCGACACGAGAATGGCACGATCTCTCGAATCGTCCGGATGTCCCCAAAGCTTCCGACAATGGGACCGGAAGGAGCAGACGACACGCCTTCCGCGTGTCATTCCATCCAGGAGTCTCCCGGACTCTCCCGTTCCAGTTCCAGCGTTGCAGAAGGAATCGTGGAATCAGGGACCCACCGTCATCGTCATCCATGTATCTGTTTGACTGGTGAGCAGAGCTGCCGTTTTGCGTATAATCAATGCTATTTTTCTATTCACCGATGATTCCACCGGTGGAGAAAAGATTACACAGTTCAGTTCTGTGTATGACTGTAATGCACGAAGATACTCGCATCTGTAATCTTTCCTTAATCGGTGGAAATTCCGTTAATTAATTAAAATATCCGCAAGTTTTTTATAGTCATCGACGACTCAACCGGTTGAGAAAAGATTACAGATGCGAGTATTTTAGTTCATTACAGTAATACATTGAACTGAACTGTGTAATCTTTTCTCAACCGGTGAAATCATCGGTGAGTAGAAAAATAGCATTGATTATACGCAAAACGGCAGCCCTGCTGGTGAGGTGGAAACGGCCAATTTTGACATCCGTTCGAAGCGGCAACCTTCGCTCCCAATCTCTTGCCGATTCACCATGTCAATTTTACGCCACGAAAAACCCTACTATCCTCACTCCGCCCAAAAATCTACGGGCTGAGGGGGCAGAGGGGATCAGAAAGGGTTTCGTAAGCGGCCGCGATGTTTCATTGATTGGCGAGGGGGCTTTCAAATGTTGGACACTGTTTCGAAATGTGGCCCACGCAGGTCGCAGGGCGGTACCTGGAAGATTCATTAGTTCCGGGGAACTTCATGTTAATTTTCTACGAACGTAAAAGTTTTGAAGGAGAAAAACAAAGGGAAACATGCTGTTTAGTACTATCCAGCAGGCGGATCATGATCGTAATCGTATCGTCGATACAATGTTTATCATTTTAAGACAAGAATGTCAATTAAATAGGGTTTTCTTCAAAAATTGCCCAAATTATGAGTGAAAAAGGACATTAGCGTCATTACAGATCTCGGAATATGCATATTGCATATGGGAAGCAAAAAAAAAAAAAAAAAAAACTGCTTATCGAGTCTCTATGGAGTTTGTGTTATTTTTGTGCGGTTGGTGTCATTTCGATAGGTTCCATTCCGATAGAATTAGAAACCCTTCAATCTCTACGACGTGTTCACGATAGCTCAGGAGTCATCAGTGAATTTCGGCAGAGATGGAAGGGTTTCTATCGGAATGGAACCAATTGAAATGACACCGCACCCATAAGAATAACACGGATATTCGATCATCGAGTCGATGGCATTACGATACAACCGTTCATAATAAGTCTGCAGTATTAGCGTATGATGAAAAACATTCAGACTAATTCACAATATTAGTAACGTATGGTAAATGCGTCTTTCATTAATTATGAAAAAAGTAAAAATCGGGGCTGTTTTCGAATCTAAAATCTAAAGAGAGAAGAAAATATTTACGGAAGATTTAGAGAAAAAAACTTACTAAAAAAATTGTTGCTGAAGAAACCTACTTTGGATGTAAAGTCCTCGGTTTAGAATGGGTACTGAAGGTGATTAAAGCAACAACCTAATTTGTTACTGATTATTTTGTACTGACCTGAAACAGAAGAAAACCAAACATCGATTAAATAAAAATTCTATCATAATTCTATCATAAAAAAAAAAAAAAAAAAAAAAAAAAAAAAAAAAAAAAGAGCTTTTCGACAGCAGTTTGAGGTATTTTTACCCTCATTGTAATTGCATACCTCCAAATCAGTTCTTTTGCTCATTGAGCATTGGAGTGCGAGCATGATGGTGCGCAGCCATAAATTTGCAAAAGCAATTCTTTCTCCGCGGCGCATCGTTACAACAAGCGGCATCGTAAACCGACCCACAGTAGAATGAACCGGGAGGGGGGGGGTGTAGCACAACTCCTGTAGCAAAAGTTTGCAAAAGCTTCATGTATCATTTATAAACTTTCAAGGCCAATTTTAATCACAAAGCACACTTTGAACGAGTTATTTGAACCAAAACAACCCACTGGAAAGCTTTAAATAAAGCTTAAAAAGTCGACATTAATGATTTTTGATTACTTTTTTTTACTGAGTTTTGATGGCCACTTTTTTTCCGATCTCTGACCACAGTGCGGCGGAGCTGCGTCTAGCGTCTGGGCAAATTGAATTACTGTCCGGAGCGAATAAGTAGGTACGGATCGAAAGGCAATAACAGTCGCTTTTAATGAGACATAATTGTAATTTTATGAGGTTTCAATTAATATTTGCACTTGTTGATGGGGGCGCGGCGCGGCGGGGGGATAAGGAAAGCGCACCTTGGTCCTTGAGTCGAAAAAAAGATAGGAAAACAACGATCGTTACATATTGAGCTGAGCACTATATGGCCACAATTTTCAAAGATGACAGGAATTTAAAGGGGGGGGGGGTTAAGTCTGTTGCCAACTTTTACTACCGCGACAAAGGGTCGATTCCTCTGTAAAATCACTCTCTCTGGAACGTTTGCCTAATTTTTTAATCCTTACATAAAAAATTGTAATTGATCCAGATGAAAATGGTTTCAAATGAAAGTGCAATTGTTACAGCAGAGCAGCTATCTGAACACGGAATTCTAATACAACAATACAGGTAAGAAAAGCCTGCTTTATTTCTGTCGTCTGTACATGTATAGTATGGATTAGAGTCCCTATATATGAAAGAGTATCGCCATACGAGGTTCCATCTCTGATTGGCTGCTGAAAACTGAAGAAGAAGAAGGGGTCTAATAAGCCGCCCCCTCTTGTTTACATCTTCGTTGAACCATATTCCCGGCCGCCCAGCTTTTAGGAAACTTTCAGCATTTTTAGCTCAAACTGATGTTTTCTATTGAAATTGACGTAAGTGTGTATATTCAGAGCATAATCAAATTCACACATTTCTCTTCACTGTAAATTAAAACAGGTAGTGAAGCTAACGGTAATTGACGGTTAGGTTGACCTCACAAAGATTATACTTACACACGAATACATGTAAAAGTATAATCTTTGGCGGGAAGACCGTTGGATAAAAATGTATACAAGAGGCGCGCCTTCAGGCTCCTCAGACCCTTTCTTCTTCTTTTTCACTTCTATATTCACGTGTCTTGACTCTTTCATATATAGGGTCATAGGGACTCTAGTATGGATATCGTATGGATAGGTGGGGTATACAAGTTGATATCCTTACAGATCCATATAATATCCAAACATATCCATATGGATCCACACATTTCAATACTCAATATAGGAAATTGGTTATGGATCTCAGGACACGGGCGTAGCTAGCTGAGTAAGCGCCCCCTTGCCGATTCGAATGCTGCGCCCCTCTTTTCTAAGGAAAAATTGGCCGCTTCGGTGGGAACCCCCCCCCCCCCGGCCCCCTTTGCACCCGTACAAGTCGGAGCCTTTGTCGGAAAAATTCCGTTCTTTAAAAATTATTCTAAATTAATGTAGAAAATTTACTTTCAAAAGCTCCGAACTTTGTGAACGTGAATTTTGGCAGAAGCACTTAGATCCTTTACATTGCTTTCTCCCTACATTAGCTTCTATTTTTCTCAATCTGTTCTCTTTTCTTTCCTTTTCTCCTTTTCCTTTCCTTTTTTTCCCCCTTTTTCCTTCCCTTTTCTCCTTTTCGCTCTTCCTCTTTCGCTTCTCAAAACTTTTGCGCCCCCCGATGCGTTGCGCCCCCCCCCCCCCCCGCCCGGCGGGGTCAGCGGGGCCTATAGCTACGCCACTGCCTGTGGATCTGTATGGAACATTTTTACCAGAGATTTCAAACGGATCTGTAACAATTTCATATTTAAGCTTAAAAGGTTAAAACAATTGAGATGAACAAACCGAGCCCATTCGAGAATGTCCATAAGAGAGAATCATCATGGTTGCCTCCGTGCTGGCTCACAAGACAACGAATGTCCCATAAATCCCCTCTATTGGTTTAGCTTGTTGGCGGCAATGGCTCCGTGATAAAGCTATCTGTCATTCGTTGGGAAATGTTTTATTCGGCGAGTAGACGCAGACGCAGACCTCAGACATTAGACAAGTGCGTTTATTTTAACGTGCCATTGCCATAGTCTGCTCGCACCATCTGCCTACAAATCACACACGCATATAATATACACGCACGCATCAGAGCCCCCCCCCCCCCCCCTCCATGGAGTTCCAGCGCTAACTAGACGAGTTTAGGAATTCAAATATATTCGTCGATATCGTCGACGAATACATGTGCTTTTCGACGCAAACAACAAAACGTGACCTCGCGACCGACACGGCGCACAGTGGCACGAGTCAATGGGTGGGGTCGGACATGGTATATATACTTTAGATGCATGCATCTCCGTCAATACGCAATAAGACATTTTGAAAGTAATTTCATTGGTTTTCTCGTAAAATTATCTACAGGAATCACTCCTTACAATGCATTTTGTGACCGTAAAAACACCACAAATTTGCATCAGTGGCGTAGAGTGGAATTTGGCAACATTGTACCAAGTCCATTTAAACCCATGTATAAGGTCGAATGTTAAGGTGTTCACCGAACACCCAATAGCTCGATATTTTTCATGGGTTTAAATGGAAGAACTGCAACGTTGCCGAACACTGATTTGCATTTATACAGTCACAAATTCCATGTCCAACCTCTCCCATTGATTCGCTCCTCTGTGCGGCGGCCGGCGGCGGCGCGGCGTGTAGTGCGATGCTCGAGGCAGCGAGCAATTTTATAAACCGATCCGCACCGACTCTCTTTCTACGATCAGATTCATCATAACTTCGAGGGCGACGTCATTACGATGAACTATAATTTCGCCGGAAAACTGTTTAATCGCTATGGGCGTATTTTTTTCCCCTTTTTTCTTTAAATGCTAATACAGTCGTTTACATGGAATCTTATGGAGCAATGTGAACGGTGCGGTGTGAGGTAGAGTCCCTATACGTGGAGAGTTAAGGGAAGAGGGTAGTCAACCTCTGATTGATCCACGTTAATTCAATGCAAGATTTTTGGATTTCCCGCCAAATTCGACAACACTGCTCTTCGCCTCTCAATGTTGCCACATTATCCTGTAAACAATAAACTTTTACATTAAGTCAGATAGGAAAAAATGGATAACTATCCGAAAAATGACAACACTGCCACCTTTTCAATCGCTACTCTTCCCCGGCGCGGCCGGCGTCCTTGTTGAGAGGAGCGATAGAATTCGCCAATACTCCGTTAAACTCTGCAACTTTTAACAATCGCTCGACGGCCGTTTAAAAGTAAACAGAACTTTCGGGTCGGAAAAAGAAGAAAAAAACTTGAAACTTCACGAGAGGGCGGTTCTCGGCAAGAGGTGGGAGGCAGCACGAGGCGGAATGAAAGAGATGATGGAGGTAGAGGGAGGTAAAGTTCCGAAAGTTGTCTTGAGGAACCAAAATCTTGAAGCACCAGACAGTGTGATAATCGCGGGACTTAAGTTGAAAGTTAGGTCATAACGACCGACTGCGAAAGTTCAATCACCGCGCCGCGAAGCCTTCATTAATCAACCGATTACCGAACTTGAGCGCGCGCCGCCGCCGCGTCCATGAGACGCCGACAAGCGAAAGTCATCGATCGAAACTGGGGCCGGCCGGGCCCACCGACCATCGTCGAACATGGCCGGATTTATTGTAGGCTTTTTCGGCATTCGGCGCGGCATATTACAGTCCTCGCGCATTGTATACTTACTCCAAGTTTTTGGCTATCTCTTTTTGTAAGCTCGAAAATTGCGCCGCAATCTAAAACCGAATCAGATCTGCATGTATACTTACTTACAACCCGCATTCACCAAGGGGGGGGGGGCAGTGAGCACGACTAAGGAAATGCCGACGCGCATTGAGACAAACTCAGTTTGAGTTCCAAATTTTGATGCCTTGAGAGACTAAAATATTGAGTCACTGTGTGGCACGCAAAGGCGGCGGCGCCACGTTTAGGTTTTTTTTTGTTTTTTGTTTTTTTTTTTTCCTGCTCAAGTTGGACTTCTTTACGCATGCATACACTTACATCACTCCGAAATTGCAAGACACGTTGAGACAACTATCGAGAGTTCGAGACCTGAAAATATTAATGTGATGCAATCGTGCAAGAATTCAAACATTAAGTTATATAACCAACACAGGTGTCAGATTATATCGACATTTAATTTTTTTTTTTTTTTTTTTAATATATAAATAAATATATTTGATCAAAAGAATAAAATGTAAACGGCTGATGAGAGGGAAGGAAAAGTAGGAGAGGGGATAGAAAAGAATGCTCTCAGTTCAATGTAAGAATGGTGTCTTTTACGTACGACAAGCCCTTAAACGGATCAGACGCGGTTGAAAAAGTATAACGGGAGTTAATAAGTTGCGATTCTCAAGTATAATCACAATTAGATGACAGGAGGCGTATCGCAAGCTAAGCGAGGCCCGGTGGGGGGGGGGAGAAGTTTAAATGACGAGGCATCTTAAAAAACGCTTTTCAAAAATCATGAGAATTTTGAAAACAAAGCACGTTTGCGTGCGTGCAGCGAACCTCTGCAAGTGTTCGGTGGGATTGGAGATCAGAAAGAGAGAGGGAGAGAGGGGGAGAGAGAGAGGGAGAGAGAAAGAGAGAGAGAGAGAGAGAGAGAGAGAGAGAGAGACGCAGCTAGAAAGAGAGGGAAGTAGAAAGAAAGAGGGAGAGAGAGAGAGAGAGAGTGAGAGAGACATATATCCTATTAATACAGCAGCGGATAAAGGGAATTTAGAATATGGTTATTCAAGTTAAATAGCGAGGAACATTGAGCTGTCAAAAAGACTTCATATCAAAAATTACATGAGTCAGAAAGAGCGAAGACATATTTAAAAAAGGGAGTTATTAGGCCGACCACAAGTAAAGTAGCAGGTAATACGAGACTACTGCCTATCATCGAGTCCCCCCCTTTCCCTTCCTCTGAATTTTTTGTCGTTTTGAATGAATTACTTCCCCCTCTCTCTTACTTCTTCTGCTTCTTCTTGTGCCTCCATTACATTCTTTCATCAAGTGAGAAACACTCGTATAAAGCGTGATTGATCGCGAATCGGGCCGGAGTATAGCGGGGTGGCGCACACGGGATATAAACATGGATTTTTTTTCGGACAAGAAAATTTGTCAACTTTTTTGCTTTAAACACATTTAAGCATTGATAATATCTTGCAAAAACCATGTTAATGTACTCAAAATAAGCTTTGAAATGAGTGATTTCAAGGATTCCTAAGTTATCTTTCTACTTGTTGTTTTCATAATCTCGGTTTTTATTTATTGAAATTGAATCCGAGAAATTCCATACTTGGATACACAGTGCGGCGGCGTGATGCGGAGGTTTCGGCCCGATTTTATTGATACAACCCCCCCCCCCCCCCCAAACTCCCCTCAACTCTCTGAAGCCTCATATCGTTATGGATCCTCCTTTTAATTGTAATACATTTTTCACTCCATTTATGCTACTTCCCTCGGCAGCGAAAGATCACGAAATAAAAAGGGGCTACTTGTAAGAGGAAAAATGGTTTGCTAGATTAAACTGATTGTGAATTTGTGAAAAAATCTATGTGACGAGTGTTGCCTATACGACAATTGGCAGGCCTGATTACTTTAACTCCCGTCGCTGACAATACAATTAATTCGAATGGGTGCTTTGCAAACTTTTGCTACAGCTACAGAAAAAGTTTGTGGTGTAATATCACTTGAAAATAACTTGGAGAGCATCAGAAACATCCAAAATTGACTCACAAACTCAGTAAATGCGTTTTAGAAAATTTCTAAAATGGCGGGTCAATTGAGCGGATCACAATGGAGGAGTACCATCTAATTGCAACTTCCCTTGCTGAGAAAGTTGATTCATCGTTAGGTAGAGGCAGCTGCAATCAGAAAGGACTCATCCTTATAACCTGCTGTTTGACCGCCATTTTGGATTTATCTTGAAACGTCTAAGCGTTCATCAGCGAATTTTGAGACTTTTTGATGCTAAGAATGTGATTCTCACGCGATTTAACAAGGAGAGTCGATCTCGATCCCAGTGTAAAATCGCGTACAAATCAAATTGGAAGCATCGAAATCTCTTGAAATTCACTTACCAACTCAATAAACGGGTTTAACGGAAGTCAAAGATGGCGGACGAATGAGCTGGTCGCAATGAGGGAGTACCATCCATCCAATTGCACCTTCATTTAAGACAAACAATTTTTCTCCGCGCATGGAAAGTTGTGATTCGACGAGACTCCCCCTTTGTCACCTGCTCATTCAACTGCAATCTTTGCAATTTGTTAAACGTATTCAGTGAGAATAAGAGTGAATGTCAAGATTTTTGAATGCGTGAGTTTTACGCGATTTTTTTACATGAGAATCTTCCGTACCGCTGCACTAAAAGTTTACTAAAGACCTGTTCCCATTTTGATCTTAGCGTTAGCGAGTTGCAGTCTGAGAATTACCCACCACCGCGCTCTGGCGGATGCTCTTGGAAAGCTCTCTTACTTTGCGTGCGATTCAAATGCTCGTCCCATTGAAGGAGCGGGAGGGAGTCGCGCGCGCGCGCGCACGCCTTGCCGAAGCCGCGTGGACACGATGATTTCTCCCGTGGCAACAACGGCTCCTCGCTCCCCACTTCTCCGTCACCATCAGCTGGCTGTGGAAACCACATTTTCCGTAGACGCTCTTCAATTTTTTCCTTCTCTGCCTTCATGCCCGCAACTCTACTTATCTTCTTGCCCCTCTCCTACTCAAGACTCCCCTTCAAATGCTGCAGCAACAAAACGACATGCATCATTAGCAGAGTGAACGTTCGCGTTCGGAAGAGAGGTTTATTCTCCAGAACCCCCCCCCCCACATGCCCTTCTCTTGTCCTTGCGCGGAGGCGGGAATTTTAAATAATGTTATACGAAAATTGTCATGTGCGAGTGTTCTCCCACTTCGTCATACATAATTTAGTGCCTCTTTCTCCTTACTCCTTCTCTTCATATCTCTATTTCTCTTCATATCTCTCTTTTTCTCCAGTCCGCTGCAAGCTTCAAATACGATGCTAGTTCAATCCGAAACGGGCGGATGAGGCAGCGACTGCCGCGGCGGGGTGACGAAACAGGGGAAGAAAAACGGAAGAAGAAAAAAAAACATCGAAGAACAAGCAGAAAAAATCCTTCATAATTTATTCCGATGACTTAATTATAAATCCCAAAGAGAATAAAAGAGAGCGATGGATGCATGGAGAGAGAGACGGAAGGAGATGACAGAAAGTATAAGGTCGGAGGGGGAAAAAAGATAGAGAGAAGCTGTAGAGAGGATTTGTGTGATTCATTCACGACATCAAGTGCAGAGATAGATGCGCATAAATTGAAAGGAAAGTTCTGAGATTTAAGTTTTGACTCATGCGGAGGGGAGGAAACTTTTCTCGCTTGTTCGACGTTCGCACGGCGCAGCCTCGCCTTTAACCACGAACGGAAGAAGGGGGGGGGGACTTACAAGGATCCCGCGTCAGAAAGTTTTCACCCCGAATCTTGGACTTTTAAGATGACCACGAAACTCAGGAAGAGAGTTATCCATTTTCATTTGCCGCCGTGCCATGCCCGTGCTGCTTAGCACAGACTATGTTTCAGCGCAGCGTCAGTTGAACATTTGCGAGCGCCCTGACGGAGCGAGCTTCCGTCGCATCAAGATAAAAGTTGGAAAGCTTATAGGGGTTGGTTTGATCACTGTGAGCCCACCCAAACAGGACCAAATTATTTGCCCGCCGCGGCTATAGAGAGTTTTTCTTTTCCGTTTTTTTTTTTTTTTTTTTTTTTTTTTTTTTTTTTGACGCTTGGCTGCAAGGCACATTTGAAGACGGATACGTCTCATCCTTGCTCTGATTTAAAATTTAAAATGTCTTCTCTCATAAAAGTTCCAACATTAATGGAGTAACTTTAACTCACTCGAGCGGAGAAGAAGGAAACGGAAAAAAGGGTGGCGAGGTTGAGATTCAGAGCTGGCGTTTTGCGTATAATTGATGACATTTTTTGATTCACCGATGATTCCACCGATTGAGAAAAGATTGCACATTTCAGTTCAGTTTATGACTGCACTATACACAAAAGAACACTTATCTGTAATCTTTTCTCAACCAGTGTAAGTCGTCGATAACTTTAAAAACTTGCGGATATTTTAATGATTAAACGGCGATTGCGCCGATTGAGAAAAGATTACAGATCAGAATATTTTCGTGCTTAGTACAGTCATACACTGAAGTCTGAACTGAACTGTGTAATCTTTTCTCAAACGGTGGTATCATCGGTGCATTGAAAAAATATACCATTGATTATACGCATACGGCAGCTCTGGAGATTTCTGATACGATACATTAGAGAGGAGAGACTCGTTATGACATCGGTGAAGTTATGAGGAACGTCCTCATTGTCACCTCAACTTTTCCACCAAATTTTGTGATGTCCCTACCGTCACGTCACTCACGGAGCGGCTCTTGTCTGAAAAACGTCGCAAGCTTGGAACTAGTAACTATGAAATGTTTAAAAAAAAAAAAAACCGTTCGAGCGAGACAATGTGAGCTCCCCCCCATTCTCTCCTCTCCGTATAGCGCACGGCGATTGTCGAAGCGTTCAAAAATTAGAAGGGAATTGGCACCGTAAAGCTCTATATACGTAGTGTCTACGCTCACCAGATACACGGCCAAGAACTCGAGCGCAAGGAAAGGAAAGGTAGGGAAAGCGGAAGAGAGGTCATTGCAGGTGTTTATTGGTGTGCGGCCTAAACTCACCTCCCAAATCTCCCCCCCCCTTCCCGGACCCCTTTGCCCATCCCGTGTTCCTATGCGGAATGACGCGTCGCGTCTCGCCCTGGCTTGAGTTTTCAGCCGTCAGACGTGGCGACGCGACGCCCGCGACGGCGACGGCGCGGCGGACGTCAAACTGTCTCAAAAATACAGATCCAAGCTAAACAAACAAAGTTGTCAATATTGTCTCCTCTCCTGTGTTCATCGTACACGCGAGAGTTACAGGGTGATTCGAAAATCAAGCACGGAAGCAAAACTCATTTTCACGTTCGATGTGGAAACTGGAAACAATAAAGCATTGAGAAAAATATTTGTTTTCCGTACAACGAGATTTTTGTTCCGTACTTTCCTGACCGGAACACCTGTTAATGTGACCGGAACTAACGAAAATAGTCATCGTTATGTTATACGCTGAGAAAAAATTCTCGGCAGAAACGGGAGGGAGCGGGGATAGTTGGACGGCTCTACGCCTCTACGCAGAAAAGAACTTTTTCTGCTTGAGTAGAACAGAACTTATTTTCTTGAACTACAAGAACTTTAAAGTTAAAGGTGTTAATATGCTGTGATAGTTGAGTCACTAACATTCAAACAGTTTCTAAATGCACTAAAGTATTGGCGTAAAAAGACATTAAACAATAAATGTTATTTGAGATTCAACGTGATATATCTGCCAATAGAGGGGATTTCTGAGACGTGCTTTTGGGGGAGCACGCGGAAGCAGCCACGATGAAATCTCTCATGGACATTTTGGTCTCATTCGCCTGCAATCTTAAAATTCCGGTTTCTTTTGCGACAAACCTCGTATAGCATGTCGTTCAGATTACACACTCATGATATCCACGTCTGAGAGGGAGAGTGTGCGTTACTTTCAACTCACCCTGTAAAAACTGCGGGGCCAGCCTATATACTGTATAGGCCCAGCCAACGGAAACGCGTCGTTAATCATCAAAGAGACCCCGGGCGCAAATTGGCATTGTTGCCGTGAAAATTTTTTGGACACTCTTTCGACGCCCGCTGAGCCGTCCATCCCCGATGCCCCCCCCCCACAACTTCCTCACAGTTGAGGCCGCATGAGTCGCACACCTACCTACGCACACTTGTACATGGTTAAATATGAGGAGTATGATGGATGACCCATCAATGTCATATTACATGGCCTTAAAGCTCTGCCCGGAACCGATGTATCCCCAAGTCCCGAGTTTGAACCTCACTATTGACTCGAAAACTTCAAGAGACGGAAATCCCGAATAATGAGAATCTGAAAATGAGAGCAAAACTTAAAAGCACGGAATACCATTTAGCAGTGCTGCTAGTCGAACATATTTAATAGCATTTTTCAATTTACCGATGATTTCACCGGTTGAGAAAAGATTACGCAATTTAGTTTAGTTCATGACTAGAATGCACGAAAATACTCGCATCTGCGATCCTTTCCCAATCAGTGCAACGGACGTTGAATTATTAAAATATCCGCAAGTTTTTAAACGTCATCGACGACTCCATCGGTTAATTGAGAAAAGATTATACAGATGCGAGTATTTTCTTTAAGTGTATGATCTTTTCTCAACCGGTGGAATCACCGGTGACTTGAAATACGCCACTAAATATTCACGGCACGATAGCTCTATGCGGAATACGCACTATCAAATAGGGTCCAGACTCTCTATCACATTTTAATGCATCTACCTGTAATAATGTACCTTGAGAGTTTGTAAAGGGGAGAAAAATAAGTCCCTTCATACGAACAAGTGAAAAAGAATCGATCCTTACAGATGATTCAATTAAACCTCCAAATAATCGATACTTTCGAGGGGGGGCGATAAATCGATTGTTGAGAAGCCGCCCTCGCTGCTACCACGATACAAAAATAAGGCGGTCGGTAAACGCTGCTGACGGTTAAGAATGTACTATTGATTTTAATCGTTCGAAGATACACAGCCTCGAACTCCCTCTGACCCCACCCCCATCTGTGAATGACAAACCCCTAGCCCTGATGTAAGCCCCCCCCCCCCAATCACTTCCTAACGCAAATACTTTTCCCGCAAGGCTTGAATAAAAACAAAAAATATAGGCTCGGTTTAATGGAGCGTTTGGCATTTTAGCGCATGCCCTAAGGACTCAAGCATCAACTGCGCAAACACAGACACATCGCATCGATTTACGCGGCCTTTTACATTTTTTCGTTTTGACCTTTGATCTAATCTCCGGCTTGATTTACACAATCTCTCCTACACTAATATTATGACACCTGATAGTATATGTGCGGTGAATTTATCGCAGTCAGCCTATACGCAGATTCTTTTCAGACAGAACTTCTGACAGCTAAAATGTGTTCTCTAATGAAACCGAGAAACTGGGATCCGAATGGTAGCGCGACGTTATCATACCTGTGAGCACTTCGACAAATTGAGTCAGATCAGAATTATGACCTTGAAATTGATGGATTATGGATTGGTATGAGACTTTACAAAAAAGTTTAAACAAAGTTTAGGTGTATCTAACCGTATAGCAGCCTTTTAAAATAGCTTCGCAAAGCAAAAGTTCGAGCTCTACTGCAGGAAAATACGGCTGTACCGAAGCACTACTTCTGCAGAGAAGCAAGAAGAAAGGCTGTTACTCTTCCGAAGTAATTCTTCGCGTACAGCCGCTCTTTGCTCCGGTAAAAATAGAACTTTTGCTTTACGAGGCTATTTAAAGCTGCTACGGTTGTACCTAAACTTTTTTCTTTCAGTGAAAGTTTCCCCCCCTTTAATTGTTGACTAATAAGGAAAGCTCGCCGTAGAGAAATTTCTTTATTTACATTCCAACTGCGTCTTTCTTTTGGATACCTTGTGGTCTCAACGCATGATGCCTTTTCTGTCCCCCCCCTCTCTCTTTTTTTTCTAAGAAGGAAATGTCCCTCACAAGACATTATTTTGACTTGATAGCTCTATTTTCCTCTTCCATACATCCTTTTCAAATCACCAGTAACACAACTCCCCCCCCCCGCAAATTATTGACAGCTCTCATGCGTAAACATACACAGAAAAATCATGGAAAAAACCCGCTTTAGTATCGCGCTGACAAAACCATTGGTAGAAAAATGACCCAGCAAAATACTTCGGTAGTGCCAACACAATCCATGGTGGTCACCTTTTGATACGGTAACAGTACATGACCGACTATTGACCGTACGCGTTAAAAAACATTGACCGTACGTCTTAAAAAAAGTGGGCTCCGCCCATTTTTTTTAAGTGATCGGAATAGTAAAATTTCGCGGTCCGCTCAGCAAAACCTCTGTATAGTTGGATGCTCACAATCTTCGGTTAGCTACCTACTACAGTCTTTTGCTGAATCATTTTTCAACCAAAGGTTTTGTCAGAAGGCTCAGCGCTCCCATAGCGTTTTTTTTTTTTTCTGTGTACAAATTTTACCGCTTTTGACGAATCCCCATTTGTCAACTCTCATTGAAGGATCGGCAGTTTTTGTCAGTGTAAATACTGTAAATGGCAAATAAATTGAAAGCATATAGGCAGGCATGTATACGATTCATCGATTGCGTGAAATCCCTTCGGGGAAAGCGACGTGGTCATAAATCGTTTGTCGTTACGAGTCCGCGGTAGAAATAATCGTGGACTAGGAAATTCGGAGCACGTCCAATCCGTTCTAATGCGCCTAGGCCCACCTGTTACTAAGCCACCTCAGTTTCGTTACACATAATACGATACGAATACACATATACAGCAGCGCGGTGGTCATCAAAACATATTCTGGCACGCAATGGATCCCCAAACGCAATTTAATCTGTAACGTTTTCCCATCGTTATTGATTTTCAGTCATTCTGTGTTCCTGGCGATGTGAGGTATTTTAAGGATGTCGTCATATAAGCGGAGTTTGGATGGATCCTTTGGTTCCAAGCGAGGTAAAAATGAGCCTTTTATGGCGCCATCAAATGTGAGTGCATCATACAAAGGCTGTCCCAAAAAGACCCGGACTGCCGCGGTAATTCAAAAACCAAGCACCCGATTGAGCTAATCTTGTATCGAGTATTATAATAAATTCACATTCGAATCAAAGGCGGATCCAGCAATCTGGCAACTGTGTATTATAACCATTTGAATGCATGATTAACAATCGATTAGTAATAGAGCCATGGTCCCTTAAGAATCGATTGTGTCTCATATGTTCAAATGGGATGAATTCATGATTGCCAAATTTCATGGATGAAACAAGTGGCCAAAAATCAATGCAAAAAAGTCATCAAAAATCATCGTTTTCGACCTTTTAAGCTTCATAAGAAACTTCCCCAGTGCCGATCTAAATTACTCGTTGAATGTGTTTTTCGTGATTGAAATTGGTCTTAACAATTTGTAAATGATGAATTGATGAGATATTTACCTACCTTCTAATTTTTGGCCACTTTTTGATGATCTCAGTCAACGAGCTATACATTTATCTAGAGTATAGCGGTTTAATGGGTAACCTGCGTAACCATCCACGGGGGATTTTGAGGTTAGGTTTAAGCGAGTAATTTGTCCATTTGATTCCGTGTATTTTGGTGCGGCGCCACCGCACAATGAACCGGAACATGCTTTGATCCATTGTGCGTTGCGCCGCATCAAAATACACGGAAACAAATGGACAAATTACTTGCTTAAACCTAACCTCAAAATCCCTCATGGTGGTTACGCAGGTTACCCATGCAACCGCCACTCTATAGATAAATGTATAGCTCGTTGATCTCGATCAGTTCATAGTGCGGCGATCGCATTAGACATCATGCACTCCCTGTCACAGGGCTGCCGTTATGCACGCATAACTGCACGCACTTTCTCATTTCATCCAGTTTACAATTAACGAATTTCCCACCAAATTTTGCAACAATGCGGCCTCTGTCACTGTTATCACGAAATTTCGTTGAACTCGGGTGTTGACACTCATTTGCTGTAATTAATGGTGACATAAAACCGACGAGTTCTTCTTCTTTCTTTTTTGTTCCGCTTCGCCAAGTCATTAAAAGGAAAACGATAAAAAGAGAGGCGTCACTGAAAACTGCCTCCGCATGTGACTTGTGCTTGATAGTCTTCTCGACCAATCGACGATCCACAGGTAAAACAAGTATACTTCAGCTCAGTGGCGTAGCCAGGAATTTTTCTGGGGGGGGGTGTCCGAAAATTGTCAAGGGGGGAGGGGTGTCCAAACACACTAATTTGGCAAAATTTGTCTGAAAACACAAAAAATTACACTTTTTAGGACACATTTTGGTGTCAAGGGGGGGGGGGGTGTTTCAGACCCCCTGGACCCCCTCCCCCCCGGCTACGCAAATGCTTCAGCTATCCCAATGGCGCAGCCAGGATATCACCCTCTTCTCCCGCATTTTCCCTTTCAATGTGTAAGTAGGAAAATGATAAAAAGAAAATGTTTGTCCCCTTGTTTATCCTTGTCTAACAAACGTGATTCAACGGTGAAAAGAGAGAGGTAGAGAATTTTTCTCAGCGATACTGGCTATTGTTTTTGCCTTTCGTTGTTTTATTGCGACTGTGGAAACGATTGGAGTGCAAACGGTTTTGTGCATTAATGGTTTGTGCATTTCAAGATCTATATTCGTAGCAGAGGCATGATAGCAGGCATAATGCAGTGGTTCACTGATTTCTCGCTTTTTCAACAGAAAGACAAAAAAACAAAATCAAGCCACTCTTCAACCTACAAGCACAACCCGTCTTTTCTTGGATTCACTGTCAAAAACGATCTTTCGCTAGCACCATACTTAGTCGAGCAAGTGCTTATCCATCAAAGTTATGTTCAAACATTCATCTCTCCGTGTTCGACTGTCCGTGCTATGAAACCACAGCAGCGGCAGCAGCAAAAGAACAAAGAGAGAGAAAGAGAAAAAGAGAGAGAGAGAGAGAGAGAGAGAGAGAGAGAGAGAGAGAGAGAGAGAGAGAGAAAGAGAGACAAGGAAGTGCAAGTGGAGGAGGGCGATTAAAGGGTAAGCTAGGAGCAATTATTATTCTTTTTGCATCTATGTATGTTCTGAGCGTAAGTTTCCCATCGTCCGGTGCCTAGCCTAAGGCCACTCAATCAAGGCGGTCTCCAGGGAAAGGACCCACACAACACGAGGTACATTTGTCCGTAATGATCAGCACTATGATTTGAATTGGGATTTCTTCGTTTGAAGCACACCCCATGTTTATACAGCGCCTTCAATAAAGAACGCCACAATTTTGAATCCAACGATCTTTATCTGCTATTGATTTACGATGGAACTTCCAGAGCGAGCGGGTGGGTAAAGACATTTTCAAAACGGACCGCGAACGCGACGGGGACTTGACGTCTTGGACTCGTCTTCGCACGCACAGGCGGAATCAGGAATAAGCCCTCCTCTCTCTCTCTCTCTCTCTCTCGCAGCTGTCATAGCCCCATTTAATCACACACGGTAGAAAAGGATGGAGAGAGGGGGGGCATCACGAGACTACATCCCCTATCCCTGTCCTTTTCTAACACACGCTTTCAAATGGGATAAGAGAGAGAGATAGAGAGAAAAATCCCTGGATCCGCCTCCGTCTGCTCGATTCGATGCCTTGAGCGCGTTGTTCCAACTTGCAGGCAATTAACATGCAAATTATATGGATGGGAGCACGTTAAAAAGCCAAGATTCACGTGAGTAAATTACGATGATTTAGTGCGCTTCTTGTTATCACTTAAAGAGGCTCCTTCTGACAATGTAATTGCTTGATTAATTAACGTTGGCTCTGTTCTTTCTTATCGCATGTCTCTTTCTCCTACCTCTTTGTCTTCTACATATTCTGCTTCGGTAGTGATTTTTCCCCCCGCTTATTGCTCTCTCTCTTTCTCTCTTTTACACTTAGAAAGAGCATGACCACACAAGTTAAACGTAACTATAGCCCGTACATTTAAGTTAAAATTGGTACTCATAATTCATGGGAGTATACATTGTTTATGGCGTTGGAAGCGACACTTGCAAACTTGTAGAGCGACAGATCCTATTTATAGTGGCTTTTAATGTTGTTATAAACGAACTGGGCACGCGACAAAGGAAACGTAAATTCAGCAACATTCTTAGCGGAAGTGAAGTTTTATCGTAACTTTTCAACTTTTTGGCAGAAAGTTCGCGTTTTAAACTCGCGGTTGTTCTGCGAAAGTCGCGAAACGTTGCCTTAACGACTTAACTCGCAGATGCGTTTTAAGGTCTTTAATTAAAATAATTGTGAGCGTAATTAATTATTGTTTTGGCGTAGATTTTTCCAGAGAGTATTTCTCTCAAACGAGGGAACGACAAATGAAGAAGGTAATTTGGAAAGTTTGCCGCGATCCGATGACAGAGGAGACTACTAAAGAATCGAATTTTAACTCCTCAAAACGTCCTGGAACCTGAATCTTTCCTTGACTTGAAATTAAAAAGGGGAAGATAAGTGATTAATATCTTAATTCTCTTCTCATACTCGGTTGTTTGAGGGAAGCTCAAGGAAAATAGGGACATTTTACAATATTACGAGTACATAGATAATCACAATTAGTTAGACGCTGCGCCGGGAATATTCCCAGCTGGTTTTCAGGAATATTCCCCTTGCTTTTTCAAGGTTTTCACTTTTCATTTTCAATGAATTTTTATTAAAAAATTTTTCCGTCTATTTTTGTGACTTTTCAAGATGGCGGATGTATCTCTGTCTCTTATTTTTCACATTGTTTTGCATGAGGACTGTTTCGAATTTCTCGAGATGGCGGACCAGAAAATAATGCTTCAAAATAAACCGAAGTTTCCGCATGCTGATTGTAGTATTCTATGTCAACAGAATCTGCTTCGATTAGTCAGAATGCTGAGCTGACTTCAAGAGGAAAACGGACGATATAGTTAGCAGGCCTGCCATCGCACGCATTTTCCCATTTCACTCAACGTAAAATTTTTGAACTTCCCATTAAAGTTGGCAACTTTGCGTAGTGCGTTTGCGTCTATAACAAGTTCTGACGAAGTTTGTATTACAAACTTATACAGAGTTCAAAAGAGGCAGAGATGGCGACACGGTTGACTCGACGATACGTTCAGAGAGAGGGGGTACAGTGACGGGATTCATTGGGGGAGGGGGAGGGGGGAGGGGTAGGGGGGGCAGTCAAAATTAGGATGTAAGCGAGCAGACGGATCGTAGAGCCAGGAAACTAGGAATAATACAGAGAGCAGTTTCCCGAATTTTAGGTACGAGAAAGCATTCTCAAGACGAGAAACCAAGTCAAAATAATATAAAGTTTAGAAAGAGAGAAAGGAGAAAAAACATAACTTCACTTTCTTCCGGAACGAGGAAAAAGCCTGCGGAAAGGCGCGGACTGCAGATTTGAGCCCGCCGACGATAATAAAGCCAGCGCCCCGCCCCCCTCCCCCGTAAACAACCCAAAACCCTCGTGGTAGTCGTGGTATTTGTTGGGATTGCGATGTTGTTGCGGTGAACGTCACAATTCACAAACGTTTGTTTGTGTGAACGGCGCTCGGGGTAAGCAGCATCGGGTAAGTAAATTCGGAGGGAAAACGACTTGTGCAATTAGGACTCGGGGAGGGGGGAGGGGGGTCCGGGGACGGAATGGAATGGTATGATACGGGATGGGATAAGATGCCGCGGGAAGCGCGGAATAGAAGCCGGGCAATAAAAATTCAGCCGGGAGATAAATAAAAATAAGCTCTAGCCAAGTTTTATCTCGCGACGCGCTGTTTTTTTTTTCTTCTTCTTTTTTTCGTTCCTCTGAGTGAACGCGAACGAGAACGTACACTATGATTGCGTGAAGTGCGTGATGCGGGAGATCACGGCGCGGCGGAAAAAGCAATCCAATCGAGGAGGGAGGACATCGCCGGGAAAATGTTACTCCGTGGAACATGGGGTGCGCTCGTCCGCAGGCATCAGCACTGGAATGGAACTCAAATATATTACGCTAGAGCACACCTCACTGACCTCACGTCCTAGCGTTACCCTCGAATGCGCCCGGAGAGTTAAAGAAAATCCCGACTCGTCGCGGCGCCGGCCACCGTGGGGGGGGGGGGGGGGGGGTGTCAATGACGAGGATGAGGCTGCAATCCGAAAACACGCGTTCTCGGCGTCTTCAGCAGACGATTCCTCTAGGAGCTCACAGGAGCTAATCAAACGAAATGGTATAAGATGAAAATTCCATGAACACTGATATTTTGGAATGAGGATTACCCCGCTGACTGCTTGGTCGAGATCCGCCTTCAATATTTGACAATACTCCCGGACTCCCCGATGTCGCGATCCGAGGAAACATTTTGCATCGCGACGACACAATGCAACAAGCTGGACTTAAGAGCCTTTAAATGCTGTTCCAAAAAATATCAGACTAGACGAAGATGTATACGGTCTCTTGTGACGTCACAAGTTTCAACTCAATGACCTCACACCCCCATCACTCACGCAATGTCTCTCTCCCACTCATTGTCAAGTGAAAGATGAAAGTGGATTCAATCGTTGTTTGGGACCTGGGAAGTGGGTAGTTGATGACCACTTCGTAGTTGAAAACTCATGACTCCTCCGTGGAAGTGGCGGCGCGTGAAATCTCGCAGCGTGGCATTTCGTTCATTTAAAATCATTAAAAAAATCGACATGAACGGAAAGCATAGCGCAATCGCTCGAATCGATAAAACCAACAGCTTTGAATGGATGAAAAGCAACGTTGTCCGATTGCATGCGCCACCACTGACAGCTCCGAGGGCAAATTTGGCAGCATGGCCCGGGTCGCATCGCGCCGCGCTGCCTTGTAGCAGGAGACTCCCAGTCTGAAATTCGTAGGCGCGCATTCTTCGCGTATTTACCGGTATTAATATCGTGCCCCCCCTCCCCCCCTCCCCCACTCCGCCCCCTCGCGTACCACTCTCGCCTTCACCATCGAGATCGCGCGCGACTGGCCCGCACTCCTACCGAGAGTCACCTAGCGACAGAGCTCCGCGCGCGCATTCGGCTGCTGCATTCGGTCGGGGAATGGAACACAGCGTTGCCAAGTAAATTGAAGCACTCGCGTCAAATTTGGATGATCAAACATTTACAGGGTAGCCGTTATGCATGGATACAGCAGAATCCCCTAATTCGACGGTGGGTCCGTGGGTCCATCGACAGCGGCGTCGCGTCGCTTGCAAATTGGCATCGCTGTATTTCGTCAAACCAGCAAGAAAGGTCGAAATAATACAGGTGCACAGTGCATTTTCTCGAATCGATATTTCACATGGAGAAATATGGTCGAATCATGGGTGGTTACAGGAATTTGTCATTCTCTCTCTCTCTCTCTCTCTCTCTCTCTCTCTCTCTCTCTCTCTCTCTCTCTCTCCTTCCATTTAAACGCATTCGTCAGAAAAGGACGGAGATAGGGGCTAAAGTCACGTGATAATCCCCTTTGGTATCCTTTCTTAACTCATGTGTTCAAATGGAAGGAGAGAGAGAAAGACAAAGTCATCCTGTATCCTGAATCCCCTCATAGGTCGAATGTAGCGTTGCCCGATTGCACGCCATACGCTGCTGAGAGGCTTAAAGCGAATTTTCTTGTATGGGTTGGGTCTTGGTTGCCCATCTTTCAACATCTTTCTCATCGTGTTGTGAAACAACGATGATATCAGAACTTTCTGAAATCTGAGCTTTAACTTTTGAGAGGGCTTGATACTAGATAGGTCTGTAGACTTCGATGTGACTTATGCCTTGAAAACGCCAAACAACGAAATTTACATTGTTTAATCGAATGCGTCACCGAATGGTCACCTCATTCAGATAACACATTAACATAGATGAGATCATTTTAGATGCTATTTCGACCGCCTGAACTGAGATTTCAAATGAAACGACGAATGATACAATAGCTTTTCTTAGACAGTGCGCGGGACATTACCGATTTCTCCCGGTGTCAAACCCAAATTTTCTTGATCAAGCAAAATTATGGTGATAAAATATTTACATTGCGTCACGTGAATTGACCAGAAACCAGAAAAATCGACCAGAAGTTGTATAGGATACATTTTGGCGTGATTAGATCAAACGCATCAGCAGCTGGTGTAAAGTGCCCAAAACCGTTGTCCTTCATTTAAAACTGGGTGAAATAATGATTCTTGGTGGTGGTGGTGGTGGTGGAGGGGGGGGGGGGGATCTGCCACCAATCGATTTATTACACGAGTTTAAATGGCAAAGATGCATGGTTGCCAGATTGCACAAGCAAACATGAACAGTTTTAGAGCAAGCTTAGAGGCGATACGTAAAATGATAAAATACAATAAGGAGAATGTCAAGATCCATGTCAGGTATACATTGGCGGATACAGCCCTCGCGAACTTGGCGTTTTCACCCTTAGGAGCCTCCCTTTTTCGTTTTTCCCTCTTCCTTTCCTCCTTTGTTGGTCAAACGGGGGGGGGGGGGGGGGACTTGAAAAAAAAAAAAAACAAAACAAAACAAAACTTGGTCCACCTTCCTTTCGGTCCTTTGTCAGGTCCACTGTGCGCGGAAAAAGAATCGAGACGAGGAATGGAACTAACGAAAGTAATTATTCCGCTCGAGATTTTTTTTCAGATTGGGCGAAGGACCCGCGCCTGGGGGCCCGCGGCGCGTTTCTCCGCTCCTCCGTGCCCCTCTGTAGGATGCGGGGCCCCCCGTCAGCCTATGATGCACGGGTGGGGGAATAGGGGGGATAGATGTTTGAGGGGAGAGAAAAGGGGGGACGCGCAAAACCAGTTTGGATCGTGCTGTTTCCTTGCCCGTAGATTAAATTCGGCCCGACTCGATCCGCAGCTAGCTTCCCAGTGTTGCCGGTGTTATGGTGGAGGGGGGGGGGTGAAGATTCAAAATTTTTTAAGAGTGTTAGGAAAAGTCTCCACAAGAAAAGAGCAAAAACAGATTACTTCAACAGAGCAGAATAATTTGTCAAAGTAAGGTTTAAAAATTGGACGAAAATAATCAAAAAAGTGCTTTGTTTAAATAATTCCTCACAGCTTGAAAAATAATAAGTGGTGAATTGGGAATTGAAGTATCGACGTATCCTCCAGAGAATGGATGGGGAAGAAATATTTAGCGCAACTAGGGTTACATTTCAATTACTTAAATGTTGTTTCTGTTATCAGTAAGACATTTCTTGTTTGAATGAAAACATGTATTTTTAAAATCACTAGAATTCTAATTTAGAGTATACAATAACTACAAGGCACGATTACCTGAACGGTTAAAGTAACTGCGGGTGCCCCGAATGGCGTTCCAATGAGCGCGAGCGTAGATAGAACAAGACAAATTCAATAGGTCGATTTGGCGACACTGCGAGGTCTCCTTTATCTGACGGTGGATTTGGTTGGAGGGAGCTTTGTTGAGAGCCGGTGAAATTAAAAGTTGTGGCGCGGTTTTTTCCACATATGGCGCTAGGTCGCACAATGGATCGAAACGTAGATATTTCCGGACAAAGAAAATTTCAGAGACATTTTCGTGATGATACTTTCTTCCTTACAAAAACGTCAAATCTGACTCATTTTTAAGCAGCAGATTTAATATTTAAACTTATAATTTAGATACTTATGTCATTTTTTTTTTTAATTCGTAATTAATTTTTTCCCGCATGATCTGATGTCCGGAATATTACGTTTTTGATTCATTGAGGGCTAGTGCGCTTAAAAATTCCCGACAAGATTACGCCTCAAAACAAACATACGATATTGCATATTTGGCGATTTTATTTCCTTTCGTAGACATACTACTCCCATTCCTTCGTCACATTCTCGAGTCTATCCTTCTTCCTTTGTCAACCCTGCGGCGCACAGTGGCGAAGAGTGGAATCCGGCAACGTTGCATTAGGCTCATTAAACCTCTGCACGAAACGAACGAACTATTTAGGAATCTGCGATGACCATCGCATTTGACCTTCTGTATGGGTTCAAGTGGACAAAATGCAACGTTGCTGGTTAGTAAGCAGAGCAAGCTTCGCCTCTACCCTTCCAGTTTGAATTGGTTTGAACTTCTATTCGGAGCTGCGAATGATAAAATTATTAGAATTGGATTTTTTCCCCCAGAACTATCTCCATCCTCCAACTGAATAAACGGTAAAGGAGAATTCTCTTGTTCCGACAATCCTTGCCCATTTCAGTGGTGCGCAGCGAGCACGCGGCAACGTTGCGTTTTTTGTTTTTTTTTCAATTAATAGTAAATATATCGAACCCCCTCACAAATTGTCCCTTTCGCACGAGTTAAAAACAACGTTGCCAAATTGCACGCTGTGGCACTATGAATCATAAGCGCTTCGTACACGATCAAACTGTGATCGTCAAACGAGCAAACGATAAGCCGAAATCCACCGCACAAAGGGCAAGGGAGCCAACCGTTGCATGTTTCCTTGATTTTCCGTTCGTCAAACAACTGTACTTACAGTTTGACGGCCCGTCAAAAAACTGCAGAGTTATTCGGCGATGGATGGTTGAGTCATCTGTTCACCAATTTCAGTCAACAAAAACCAATTAAACTCGTGTTTGAGATGTTTTGGTCAAGTTTAAGTTTTAAATTTGAGAAGTGTCAGGTTGGCAATTCTGTAGTTCGACCAAATCCATTTGAGCGTGTACGACGGCCCATAAATATTCCCAATTCAATGTGGGGGGGGGGGATAAAAATGCACAAAATTGATCTTTTCTGAAGGGAAATTCGAAGCTTCGGCTTTCCACCCCACTCCAGCTGTGCTGCTGCTATGATGTGTCGAATTTGAACCGAAAAGGCGCGAGGTAGCTGACTCCAAAAAAATATCGTTGACATACGACGGTAGGAGTTTCGGTACGAAAAAGTGCGAAGTACACTTTCCACTTGAAATACTCCGACATGAACATTGCAGATAAGAGGGGGGGGGAGGT
This sequence comes from Trialeurodes vaporariorum, assembly GCA_011764245.1. Classification (NCBI taxonomy): domain Eukaryota; kingdom Metazoa; phylum Arthropoda; class Insecta; order Hemiptera; family Aleyrodidae; genus Trialeurodes; species Trialeurodes vaporariorum. Next base: position 20,622,897 of record VMOF01000320.1, read on the forward strand.
GAGAATTCATGCAGATTTATACAATGCGTTTCGGCTGCTCCCCCCCCCCTTTCCAGTCTCTCTCTTTCTCATTCACCATTTGTCTCTCTATATCTCTCTCTTTAGACAAGTTCTCCCTGTTCAGGTCGAATAAGTATGCACAATTTTAACCGAACGGGTCGGCTGTGACTTTATGAGACACAAATTATACAGCACTAGAGCAAGTAAACACAGGCTGCAGATATATGAGCCGCGTTAGTTGTTCGTTCCGTACAGGCTAAGAGAGAAGGTAGGGTGAGGGGGTGTTGAAGGTCGGATGATTTTCTCTATAGAACAGGTGTGATAACAGACAGGAAAGAAAGACTGGGAGTGGGAGTTCACTACGCGTGGAGAAAAAAGAAAGAAAGAAAAAAAGAGAATGCGTGAACCAAACTTGAGTGCTCGAAAACTATGACGGTGGAATGCGGTAAGCAAAATGCGTTTAAAAATTCATTCCGGGGACTCACTCGCTTGCTCCGTTCTCGGATAATATAAGTCAAAACAGGATATGTTGGTGTTAAATACACCAGAGATGGATGATGCAGTGATGCACACAAGATTTAGAGGCTAAGGTTAAAAGGTAATTAATGTCGTTGGGGGCCGTGCTTAAAAACCGTACACCTGATGACGTACGGGGCGCATGGAATGCTAGGAGAGGTGGGGGGGGGGGGAAGACACACACGAGCCATTAATAGTCCCTCATTAAGGAGAATTCACCTGATTTAAGTGCTTATTTTCGAATTGTGCAAGGACAGGCGGGGTTAACACTGTTTACAATAATTAATTAGTGTAGAGCATCAACATTTTTCTCACCCTTATAAATATGGATCCGCATCCGAACAACAAAAGCTACCGCGCGAGTCGACCTCTCAGAAAAGCGAGGGTTCGAGCTCCGCGTTGTTGGTACACACCGTTTCACAGTGACGTCAACAATGCACTCATCGCTGGTCATCAGCTGTCATCATGGTTCTTACGTATTTCTCTTTCTCTTTCTCTTTCTCTCTCTCTTTCTCTCTCTCTCTCTCTCTCTCTCTCTCTCTCTCTCTCTCTCTCTCTCTCTCTCTCTCTCTCTCTCTCTCTCTCTCTCTCTCTCTCTTTCTCTCTCTTTCTCTCTCTTTCTCTCTCTTTCTCTCTCTCTCTCTTTCTCTCTCTTTCTCTTCTCTCTTTCTCTCTTTCTCTCTTTCTCTCTTCTTCTCTCTTCTCTCTTTCTCTCTCTCTCTCTCTCTCTCTCTCTCTCTCTCCCTCTCCCTCTCTCCCTCTCTCTCTCTCTTTCTCCCTCTCTCTCCCCCTCTCTCTCTCTCCCCCCCTCTCCCTCTCTCCATCTCTGGCCATTTGAATGCGCGTGAACGAGACTGCCCCAAATCTGTCCTGTTTTAAACACACACCTTCTAATGGGAGAAGAGAGAGAGAAAGACAGATTTATGGACCCACCAATGCTTAAGAAAGAGGGGGAGAGAGAATAGACCTATACCAGATTCAACCGAGTGGGGAGTTAAACGTCATTCCTGTTAAAAGGTCAAACGATAAGACAAACGAGTGACAAAATGTGACAAAAAAAAGTTCATGATTTATAATGATACAATAGATTTTTTAAATTTTCATTTTTTTTTTTTTCAATTTAATTTTTATCAGCAGGAGGGAGATTAGTAGTGAGGAGGAAGAACCCGAAATGTAACGTAGCTTCTCCAGTTTTCTGATTAAATCCAAAAAGAAACAGAAATCTACAATTGAAGGGGTAGAGAGATGACTGCAAGGTACAGCTAATTTTGCTTGCGATTCTAAAACTGCGCAAAACCAACATGCAACCGGTTGCTCGAACTGCGGCATGAGCACAGTCAGATTGGCCGAAGATTCTATATACACAGAGAAAAATGCTTCGGTTGTTAGAACTGAAGATTCAACTTATTTTGATCACCGAAATTTTCGGTTGAATAAACCAAAATGTTCGGTCGTAAGTACCGAAGAAATCGTATAGTATAACCAAAATTCCGCCCCTACCTAATACTCGGTATTACTAATGAAGCATACGGTATCAGGACCGAACATTTCGGTTCCTCTAACCGAAAACTTCGGTGATCAAATTTTACCGAAGTATTTTTCTCTGTGTATCGGTTGAATAAAACAAGAGCTAATAAATCATCGGAAGCGTAAAGATGTGCCAGGACTGCCTTCAAACGCAAATCTTAAAAAAAAAGGGGGGGGTACTTATTTAGAACTAGGAAATGGAATAAGAGGGGAAGGGAGATCGGTTGAGACGAAGAAAGCAAACACACCAATGCATCACATGCATCGCAATATTTTGTGCCGGGTCGGATATCGAGTGAACTTTACCGTTTCGGTGCTCCTGCAGCTCCGCCGCGCCACGCCAGAGGCACTCCGCTCCGGTAGCCCTGCGGGAGGTACGGTCCACCGCGGAAATAATAGAAAAGAAGAGAGAGAAAAAACAGTATTTAGCGTGAGAGGCGAATCCCCTGCATTTCAATTAAGGGTAAAATTGAGGAACGAATCCGACGAAAGGCCAGGCTGCCGAGCCCAGCCGCGACGGCAGACGTTTTTACCTGTAACCTATTGACCTCATATTAAAGCTCCTCCTTCCCCCCTCCCCTTTCGGGATCCCTTCTCATACTGCACTTTTTTTTTTGGCGAACCTACCCAGCTACTCTTGTGAACTGGGCCTCTTCCTCCGGCACGGAACGGAACGGCGAAGAGGCTGTAAATTAAAGACTGATCAAAACGACAAATTGTGGCCAGAGGGGTGGTTCTTTACTATCTTTCATTTCAAATTGTCCTTTTTTTTTTGGACCTAATATGGTTATTGTATAGTCGTTATATCAATGGGAGGTTCCATGATGCCGAAGATCTTATCGCAACATCCTCAAATGCACTCGATTACTATTCAACACATCAGCGCCAGTCCTTTCCTTTTCCTTCTGATTTATTATCGTGAATGTGAAATAGAAAATGAACTTAATAATTACACATTGGAAACAATCTAGAGCAATCTGACTTCAACGAATAAATCATTAACAGAGGAGACACTTTGAATAAATAAAAACCAAGCGTGCGTATACCTCCGATCCTTTGCCTTCATAGCCTTATTTTCGCTGAGATAATGAGACAGACACGCTTTGTCCAAGATTCCGATGACTTTCAAAAACTATTTTTTGTTTGTTTTTATTAATTCGTCCCCCCCCCTTTACTTGAATTATGCGTTAAGCTGTTAAGATAGTCACGTAGGCTCCTTGCAGTGGATTAAATGTCTTACATAATGCCCGGTGATTCTGTGCCAGAGAGTAAGCTTTTTCGAGAAAGGTGCAAAGAGCTTTGAAAATGAACAATTATTTCAGAATTTACTCTTTTCCTGCGAGCGAAATTGCATTATTTTAAATTATCTCAATAATTATTGACAACTTAAAGTAACTCCGTAGCTGTGAGAGTGAAAAGAATAAAATAGACAAAATATCAGAATTCAAACATTTTCTGTAGAGCATTTAAGCCATCTGGAACATTTATACGCAGTATTCACGAGTTCATTACATAAAGATTAATTCCGATCATGCGATGAAAGAAATAAAAATAAAAATCAAACCCTGTTGACTCACCACTCATCGACAAAGCGGCACCGAAGGAGGGAGTTGGTCGATGAAGTTAAGCAAATGTGGGCTCACCTGAAACACAGAGAATGAAAACGTTTGAAAAACCAAGAAGCAGAAGCCATAATATAAAAAAGATTGGAGACAATTATACAAATATAGGCTCTAAACACAGAATAATACAATCAGAACGGAAACTCCCATAAGAACCAATGGAGGCAAGTTTGGAATTTGATATATCCCAACATGGCGGACTTGTGTGATTTGTGTTGAAACTCATTTATTTCTGTAAATTCTGGAAAGAAATCTTAAGTTTCCGGCCTCACTTTTATTCTATTGGCATTTCAGAATGAAAATTTCGCGGATCATGTCCTATATTTTTTTTTTTTTTTTTTTTTCGCGCGCGAATCCAGATGTAAACATCCTATATCCCAACATGGCGGACGCGAAATGAATTTGCTTCAAAATCCGACAAAGTTTCCGTTCTGGTTGTTTTCTTCTGTGCTCTAAACATCATAAAAAACAATACAACAGTATGGAAACAAGGTAAATTTGAACAAAAAGTGGATTTACTTGATTTGGTACCAGATGCGGCTTGTGAACAATTAATGTGACAATCGTTTTTCTCCCGTTTAAACGTATGCTGCAGTATCGATTTCTTGGGGGTGCAATCTAATCCTCTGGATTTGATCATTTCCCATATAATTTATATGTATATGTTAAACGGCCTGACATCGATAGATCGCTTAATACGTTGGTTTTTCTCAATTCGACTCGACTCAGCGTAAGTATTTCTCATGCCAAGCCAAATCAAGGTGATCTCAAGGAGTTTCCGAACGGCACCCAAGTCATCAATGGCATTGTGTGCACTGTTTAATTTGGCAACGTTGCATTTAGAACGGTAAAATTCTTGAAAAAGATCAAACTGAAGGTAGTCCGGGGAACACCCTCGAATTCGACCTTTTGCAAGGGGTTATAACAGTGGCGGCGCGTGAAATATATGACAACAATACATTTTGTCCGTTTAACCCCATGCAAAATATCGATTAGACGGAGTGCACTGCGCACCGTCAATATTTCGACCTGTTTCATGACTATTAATGGAGGAAAAACAACATTGCCAGATTGCGCGCTCCGTCATTGGCTTAGAGATGGACACACTGCTACGTTGCCACGTTGCAAAATCATCCACTTCACCACTCCTGAACGCGGTTAATGCGAAACCCGATGAGGAAAAAAAAAAAAAAAATCACACGATTAATAGTCCAGGGCACTTTCTTTCGACGGCGATAGTACGATATGACACTGACGCGTCGCGCGTCTCCTAGGATCGGATTCTTCGCGCGCGCCGCTCCACTACAAAGCACCCCCCCCCCCCTTTCACATAACCTCAACCGCCACCATCGCATTTACACGCACACACAAGCGAGTTGCGAAGATAAGAAAGAGCGAGAAACGCTAATAATAGCATCAGCATCAGCGTAGAGCGTCGACCACTGGACCGTAGCTCGTAGACGGAACGTGGCAAGGTGGACTGGACGCGGACCGCGGAGGTCGGAGGACCATGCCATGCCACGCCACCAGGCACCATATACGCCTTGCCGCGAACATCATTTCACAATGGGAAGCGTTCTAGAATTCGCCGGAGCGATGCATCAATGTATTTACACGGAGAAAAAAAAACTTAGGTTCATATGGAACACCGAGGGTGTTTGGTTCCGGTAACCGAAGTTTTCAGTTGTGAGTACCGAGCTTCAGTTAGGAGTACCGAAGGGGTTCAGTAGGAACGAAATGTGAGTCATAGTATTAGTCACCCTAACCGAAACCTTCGGTACTCAAAACCGAAAACTTTGGCTTCTGTAACCGAACATCTCGGTGTTCCATAAAAGCCGAAGTTCAGTTCTCACAACCGAATTTTTTTCTCCGTGAATGATTTATCGACAAAAGCTAGTAAATTTCATTATAAGAATTTGGGATATGCTGGAACGACTGCAGCGAGTTTGCGGTCTAAACAGACTACAGCTCCTCCGTCCGAAATTTTTGCCAAAGTTCGAAGGTCCTTAACCTCACAAGGTTGTCTCAACTCAGCGGAGTATAATGGGACTCTGATAATATTGTATCAACTCTCGATAAACACGTAGACAATGGGCCTCTGCAAACCTCACAAATGGGTATCCTTGAAACAGCAATTTTTCTGATCAAAAATAGAAGTCATTCTAGAAAACGTTTTATTTTAGAGATTTTACTCCTCCTACATATCCTCTGTATGCACTCGGTTTCTTAGCCTTGGGTTGACTCCTAATAAGGCCTACTTAGTTTTAAATATACCTACATATATATTACTAGCTGGGAAACAGATATATTTGGACAGAGTGTGGAATATGTAAAGTTTCTGATGAATGCGCGTTAAATTGTACATTGTGTGTTGCAACTTTCATACCTTGCCCCAGATTACAATAAGTAGGGGACTCCAGGCACTTCCCCTGTCACAGTTAAGAGACAAAAAGATTAGCAGATGACTCCGGAAGGTCGCTATTCGCAATATTATCTCAATAAGTTTGAGAATGGCAAGAGGCCTATCTAAGCCAAAACCTACCATAGGATTTTTTTTTTGTCCCAGACTGTAACTCTTCTTATTTTTCCATGCAGTCATTCATCACTCTTGACTTGAGTCTCTGTAACCAACCATGAGTGTGACCTGTACTCAGTACTGACAGAAATTAGATAGTAAATAGGATATTGAGACAGAGTATGCAACTTGCAATGCACCTAATAAATATGAAAAATGGGGCTATTGCACACTTTTGCTACAATCGATTTAATAGTCGATTATGGCGTAAAAACCTCCAAAAATAACCAGTGGCGGCTCGTGGGCTTTGGTATTGGGGAGGCTGTGGGGGGAGGGGTCTGGGGGAACACCCCTTAGCAGGGGGGGAGGGGGGGCACATCCGAAAACCGATAACACGTACACAAAAACAAACAGGCGCGGCGACTGGCGTGACGGTTATCCGGCTACGGGTTCGGCAACGCTGCGGGAGTCGTGGAGGATAGCAGCCTCCGATACCTTCGTTAGTGCGTTCACAGTCCATAAAGTGCACAGTCCTTGCTTGGTTGTGTGTGTGTGTGTGCCGAGCACCACTTGACTTGACTCGACCGACTCGGAGTCTCGGAGGCACAGACTCCAGGCACTGCTGACTGCTGTCGTTTCGCGACTCTGAAATCTCGTTCCCCGCCCGCTTATAACTTCCTTCTCTTGCGCTCTCTCCTAGTGAAGATTGACTCAAGTTTTAAATTAGAGTCACGGACATTGTGAATGCCTAATTTTAATATGTTGTCTCTCGTTACTGTCTTGTCGACGTTATTTTTTCTTCCCTCTGAATGTCTGGGGAGGCACAGCCTCCCTTGCCTCCTTAGGCGAGCCGCCACTGAAAATAACGATTGTAGCACTAAAAACTTCCTAAATCCACTCCTAAACTCATTAAACGCAGTTATTTGCGCGAGCGTAATGGTGGCCGAAGGCACTAACAATGGGAGATTCCTATCTTAATTTCGTCACTCTTTCTATGCTGACAGGGATGATTCACAGAGTAATTAGTCATCAGAGTGATGATCCACATCCGATGAATGGTACCGCAACACTTTGTGACAACGGTGACAAATGAAAGTCGTCTCTCATTGGTCACTTCTTGATGGAGTTACAGTATTGTTAGATGGGAATCTCCCATTGTTAGTGCCCTCGGCCACCATTATGCTCGCGCAAATAACTGTGTTTATTGAGTTTAGGAGTGAATTTTGGATGTTTTTAGTGCCGCCATCGTTATTTTTTGAGGTTTTTACGCCATAATCGACTATTAAATCGCTTGTAGCAAAAGTGTGCAATAGCCCCATTGTATCATTGTTGCGTACGAATGTTTGGCCCCAGTGTATACACGAGGGGACTCCAGAACCTAACCCAGTTAACCTAGTTTGCAAAAAACTTTTGCTACAGCGTTATGAGAGGTTGATTTCTTATGTGAAATAACTTGAAAATATATTTTAAAGCAACAAAGAGTTCCAAAATCCACTCAGAAACTCAATGCAATAATCGACAAATGCTCCTTTAAACAAAATTACATTATGGCGGTCGAATGAACAGGTGACAATAAGGAAGTCCTATATCTAACTGCAGCTTCCTCTATGATGAATCCCTTTTAGATTACCCCACTCTCCCCTCCCCCCCGTGCCCCCGTCCCTGTGTCCCTTCTTCATTCGACAGTCATCTTGTAATTTTGTTAAACACGTTTAATTAATGAGTTAATGAGTGGAATTGGGGACGTGCTAATGCTCTCAATGGCGTTGTTTACAAATGATTTTAAATGAAAAAATCAACCCTCCGTAATGATGTAGTAAAAATTTGCAACAGACCCATTTTCCGAAAAATTGCACTGTTTAGCAACACTGCACTGCCAGATTAACCGATAAATGGGACCTGCAAACTTTTGCTACAGGGTATTGAAGAGTTGGTTCTTGCATAAAAACCAGTAAAAATGGCGATGAGTACACTAAAAAATCACGAAATTCTTTCTCAGAATCGGGCTTAATGGCGGAGAGACGCAGGTATCAAGGGAGATTCCTATATCTAAATTGAGACGTATCTCTGTACGTGTTTCCAGAAAGTGGCGCATAATAGACAGGAATCTCCCATGATACCTGCGCTGAACCGCCATTATGATCAGTTATGTGAGTTTATTACTGAATTTTTGACTTCCTTAGTGTGATTTTCGTGATTTTTGCTGGTTGCTCCATCAGATAGAACTATTTATTTGCTTAAAGCAAAAGTTTGGAAAAGCCCCATTACCGTGACTTCGAGTTAATTGGAAAAATTAGATAGTTATCCGACGTAACTGCTTGGCGGTGCTGCAAGAATTTCTGATAAATTACCAACTTAAACATTGACTCAAACGAGGGAAATTGAATAATTATCCCAAAAATGGCATCACTGTGTAGACGGTGTCGTGGCTATGGCAACGTCGCAAGGGAGTCCGGTGCGCGGACATGAATAGACGCCGTTCTGCCGGACGAACGGACGGGCAGACACGGGTCGCAGAAAAAGAGGCCTCCTCCTCCTCCTCCTCCTCCTCCTCCTCCTCCTCCTCCTCCTCCTCCTCCTCCTCCTCCTCCTCCACCACCTCTTCCACCTCTTCCTTCTCCTCCCCCCCCACCCGCCGTCACGTCATAGTATCGCCCGCCCCTCCCCCGCGCCATAAAAGCCTAGAGAAAGAGTGAACGCGCTTCGCCTCGCCCTGCTTTGCTGTGTTCTGGTCGTGCAGCGACCGCGACTCAGCTTAAGTATCACATGGTTGCCGATCTAGGGAAGAACAGGGGAATTAAATAAAATCGAGAGAAAACTTCAGCAAAAAATGCGATTTTAAGACGGATTGGAGAGGTATGTACTTCAGCGGCATCGTTGCCTAAAGGGGTCTCTCCACCTGCGAATTTGAAAGCGCGAATTGACTGCTTGTACCAATTTTGTTCTTGATTCATCGAACTCAACCAGTAGACTTCAAGGCAGCTCATTTGCTCAATCAGTTTATTCGCGCTTTTAAATTCACAGGTGGAGAGAAGAGACCCCTTTAAAGGCAATGAAAGTTCGTGTCCGGAAATGCAATATGATGGATTTCGGTACTTAAATTGGCTACTATATGAAAATGGAGTTGCCAATTCTGCGATATAAATTTCAGTTTAAGTTTCCAATAAGTTCGCAAAAAGGCAAAAAAGTATGAAAATGCCTGCAGTTCGTTAAAATCGACAAAATTGGCCCTCAACAGTATACCCCCCCAACAAAACAGGTATTCAGCAAGAAATAAAGGTGTAGTTTGTCAAATCCTCTCCAAAATACGAGTCTGTAGGCAAATGCCTGCAATTCGTTAGACTGGACAGCCTAGCCTACTGTAAAAAAACAGACCAAACGCAATAGTCGATTTGATATAAAAAAAAAAAAAAAAAAAAAAATGGGAGTTTTGGCAACATCGCGGTGGCTGGCTGATTCTCTATCACCGCCGCGCCGCGCCACCTCCATCGCGCGCAGCCATGCCTCTTGTTGCGCCTGCGCCGTGGCTGCCGCGCCGCGCCGTAGAGTGGCCTTGGAGACTGCATTCTTTATAGATCTCTTCTGCCAATTGCCCACTCGCGGCTGACTGGCTGACTGTCGACCGAGTCCTGGCCTGCTCGAACTGAACTCCAGCACTGATTCTAAGACCAAGGTGAACGAATAGACGGTGGAAGCCATTCTATGTACCTACACGCGACGTCACGGCTGATATAATAGACCGATTTAGTGGTGACGTCTAGAGTCCCTACAGACTGTAAGAGCTGCGCCATAACATGTTCTTCTTCATCTTCAAAAATAAAGAAGTCGAATCAGATCATGGAGCGTTCAAGAGGCGAAATGCAAATGGCGGAAACAGTATTGGCTCGTGAAATCTGGCAACAGTGTTATATTTGCCACTAGAACCTGTGAAAAAAGATCAAGTCTCGGTGAGGCACAGCTCCAAACAATCGATTATTATACATAGGTTTCAATGGAGGAATCCATTCTTGCCAAATTGCACAAGCACTGGGCGGAATGCACTGTTGCCGCTATTTTCAATTAGGTTATAGGGTTCTGATTCTAAACAATAACGGTCGCTATGGTAAGAGATAATGTCCTCCAGGATAACATTAATGCAAGAGGAAAATTAGCAATAATAACCGCGGTCACGTTGCAGTTTGTCCATTTAAACCCATGAAAAATATCGAAGTATTGGGTGTTCGGTGAACACCTTCGCTTTCGACCTTTTACAAGGGTTTAAATGAACAAAGTACAACATTGCCGAATTGCAAGCTACGCCAAAATGGACCCAAAACGGAATTACTTTTCTAAAAAAAACATAGTCTAAGTGACGTCACACTAAAACGGTCTATAGGAATCTGACCCGGCTTCGGTCTGCTGGTACTATCGACGAATTAAAGATTGTCGCGAGATTTTCCCGACCTAAGTTTCACCTTGAAGGTTCCTGTTCGGCCACTCTTCATACCCCTCACACCTTGCAGGCGAGGTGCCAGTGTGGTTGGGGCGGGAAAGCCGCAGCGGATCAGTCCCACACTCCCACCCATAACTGAACATGCATGAAAATCTTGCGACAATCTTTAATTCGTCGATAGTACAGTTACTGATCAAAAATGTGACATCAAATCGAAATTTTTGAGTCTACAAGAGACAAATAATTATGAGTGGTGGACTCCTAAAATCTTCCGTTTCCTATATAGCAGGCC